>JAEQBH010006659.1:0-140638 GCA_016808115.1 Tetrastigma voinierianum | reverse complement strand
CGAATTTAGAATTAGAGTCCCGATCATTTATGGAGAAAATGAGTGGGTAAGAAAGAGTTGAAACTTAGGGAGCAGTGACCATTCAAAAATTTAATGGAACATAGAGATCTAAATGGGATGGAAATAAGTAGAAGAAGAGGGAGAACTAGTGATATGAAGATGAGAAGGGTAGAGAAGAGGAAGAACCCCAGTGAGGTATGCCTGAATGAGAGGATTTCAATTGCTTATATGGAAAGTCAAGGGTGTTTTTGTCTAATCAAATTTTATAGTCTTACTATGAATTAGTAATTTATCTAGACTCTTTATTAAATAAGAGCTAGAACTAACCTTAAAACATAATTGCCCCTTTAAGTTTTATCTACAATGGACAATGGTATCCTAATCCCAATCCCAATCCCACCCACCAAGTATTTGGAACCTTCTGGAAGATGTGACGTGACTTTCATCATACGTCAACACATTTGCGCCCTTCACATCCACCGCCCCGGAGTTATGACACAATCCTAGTTTAAGTTCATCACAAAAAACATGGTTCATATTTTTTATTTTTTTTAAATAACTTAAATAATTATGCTAAATACTTATATGAAGTGCTTGTTCGGTTTGGTTTAACTGATAACTAGTAGTGAATGCTAACAATTGATACCTAATTATAAATTACTGTTTAATAAAATATTTGATTAAAAATAATTGATTGAAGGTTAATTTACCTATTTAAAGGTGAATAATCTTTTACAAAAATAGGGAGAAATTGATAAATTTTTTTTTAAATATTTTAGTAAGCTATGATATGTGATTTTTTCCCAACCATTTAGCTATAATCAGTAATTTGATTAGGAATCTTTATTATCTAAATTCTAAATTCTTTATTTTTTTATTCAAAAAGAGATATATTTTTATTAAAATTCCTATGTATGGGTTGTTTCCACTGTACCAAGGTCACCACGGACCTAACAGCTTGCAACAAATCTCTCGAATCGTTCTACGATCAGGTTTGAAGAAGGGGAAAGTGAAGATGGCCTGATTAATTATGGAATGATTGATTAATAAATTCGATAGGATGA
Organism: Tetrastigma voinierianum; assembly: GCA_016808115.1. NCBI lineage: Eukaryota > Viridiplantae > Streptophyta > Magnoliopsida > Vitales > Vitaceae > Tetrastigma > Tetrastigma voinierianum. Next base: position 139,574 of record JAEQBH010006659.1, on the reverse strand, counting down.
AAATGCCACAATCAACTATGGAAGGGTTGATTGTTAAGTTGATGGGATGAAGATGCCACAATCAATTATGGAAATGTTGATTAATAAGTCGAGGATAATGAAGACACCACAATCAATTATGGAAGGATTGATTGATAAGTCGATGAAATGAAGAATCCACAATCAACTATGGAAATGTTGATTGATAAGTCGATGGAAAGAAGACGCCACAATCAGATGTGAAAAGGTTGATTGATAAGTCGATTGGATGTATGGCACGGAAAAATCTGATAAGTTCAAAAGTTCTTTGAGAACCAAAGAGGAGAAAACTTTAACAAATTTTAATTCATATTCTTCTCTATAATTACATTATAAACATGTCTTTATATAGGCTACAAACTAGAAAGGAAATAGAAACAAAATATCTACTGCAATCTTTAACCTAAATCACCTATAAAGAAAAGAAACAAAAATCTAAATAAAATAAATTAAGGAAAATAAATATAAATAAATAAACTAAAAGGAAAGTAAATAACTTGGCATGCAAGCCCACTAATCTGATTAGAAAACATCCTAAATACGTTTAGAACTTGAATTAGCTTATAGAGTGCATCCTTGATCTTCTTTCCTTCTCTTTCTCAAAACTTACCTTTTCGAACTTTAGCTATGGAGTCTTAGAAGTCATGCCTTGACTTTGTATGCTTTCTCTTCCTCTTGAGAAAAAACAAGAATTGTGGATATTCATTGACCTCCATCAGTTATTTTATTTTCTTTTATTTTTTTTTGAAAATTAGAATTTTTTTCTGATTCCAATTTGATGCAAGGTCGCCGCGGATTGACGTAACTCGCAATTGGATACTCTCTCGGATCGTTCTACGATCAAGTTCAAAGGGGAAGAGTGAATACGCCACAATCAATTATGGAATGATTGATTGATAAGTTGATGGAATGAAGACATCACAATCAACTATGAGTGGTTGATTATTAAGTCGATGAGGATGAAGAGCCACGATCGATTATGGAAGGTTGATTGATAATTCGGAGATAGTGAAGATGCCACAATCAACTATGGAATGACTGATTGATAAGTCGATGGAATGAAGACGCCACAATCAACTATGGAAGAGTTGATTGATAAGTCGATGAAACGAAGAAGTCATAATTAACAATGGAAGGGTTGATAGATAAGTCGATAGGATGAGGCGCTGAGAAAAATCTGGACCAAGTTCAAAAGTTCTTTGGAAAAACCAAAGAGGAGAAAAGTTCTTATTTTAATTCCATATTATTCTCTATAATTAGATTATAAATATACCTTTATATAAGCTACAAACTAGAAAGGAAATAGAAACAAAATATCCACTACAATCTTTAACCTAAATCACAACTAAAATAAGAAAAGAAACAAAATAAGACAAAAATAAATTAAGGAAAATAAATAAAATAAATTAATAATTAATTGAAAGGAAAGTAAATAGCAGCATGCAAGCCACTTTAAGTAATCTATAAAACATCCCAAACCCATGTCTAAATTCTTTTTAGAACTTGAATTAGCTTATTGAGTGCATTCTTGTTCTTTCTTTCATTTTCAACTCTCAAACTATCTTTTTAAACTTTAATTACACAATCTTAGAAGTCATGTCTTGATTTTGCATCATTTACAATCATTGCCTTCCAAACGTATAGATAAATGAAAGAAGATCAATCTCAATGTGTAAATCACTCACTTTAAACCATTTATACCCAAATCTAATTATTTCTAAGATTTTAAACTATTTATTTTTCATTACTTCAATATTGCTCATTTTAATATTTTAAAAAAAAGAATATTTTTTTTAATCGCTTTCTAAAAATATAATATAAATTTATGTAATTTTTTTAAAATACAATATATTCAAAGCACATAGTCAGTTTTATATAATAACTAATAAGAATATGTCCAGTTTCTAGATAAATATGAAATAAAATAAGAAAAAATAAAGATAGAAACAAATTCAATATTAAATTTTTGTTTATACCTAAATTTAATTAAGCTGGCCCAATGTTTATTTAGGTTTGAGCCAAACCCAGGGTTAAAAAATTCAAGTGAAATAAGCCTAATCCCAGTTAAAAATCCCATATAAGATATTTTTAAATTTTTTAAATTTTTTTGAAAATTGGCCAATGGAAAATAAATTAGACTTTTTTTTAGGAGATGACAATAAAATAAAGAAACTTGGGGAGATGGTAAAAAGACATGGGTAGTTTACTTGAAAAGGTGAGGTAGTGGAATAAAGTGATGGTATGGAAAACTTTGGCAGTTATTCAAGAACGCTTATAAAAAAAAGGAGAGCTAGGAAGAAATCACCTCAACAAGCATTGATAATCTACTTCAATATTTTTTAGCTTTCGTTAATTCCAATATTCTATTTTTAAGTTCTAGTTGAGTTTCTTTCAATTCTTTAGCACTATATCAATTCATTCATAGTGAAATTTAACATTTTCTCCAACTCTTATTCCTATAATCTTTATATTTTTTTATGACATTATCTATTTAGATTTTAGGAACTGTCAAGGGAACCAGAAAACCTGTTTTGTCTTATTAAGAAGTTTGATTTTTAGGTACAATCTTAGTTCGAAAACACTTTATATTTCTAGCATGCCCTCAACCATGCTTTATTTATATATTAGAGTAAAAATCATAAATCACCAAAAAAAATTATTGAAAAATATATGAAAATTTTAATTATTTGATTATTTCTTAATTTTATTTCGAAACTGATTTTCCTTAAACATATGTTTTTTAAATTCTTTTTGGTGAGGGCTTTTCGAAAACCAAATTAATATAAACAGAAGTAAAGAAAAGTTGGATGGTAGGAGCAATATGGTTTCATCATGAAGTTAGTTCAGTGGGGTCATTTCTCAGCTCAGTTCATTTTCTGATAACTTGTTTACGTTGTTGTGATGTTCTCCACTCTCCTCTCCACCGTTAGATCTAGGGTTACTCGAATTTTCTCATGCGATATTACGCTGTAGTTGACCTTTGATCCCATTGGATTCTGGGTAGAGCTCCTATTTGTATTCACAGTTTTGCGGTTTTTTTCTATAAATAGAATTTAACAACTACTAGTTTTAGAATAATGGATTTCTCCATTCTCCTATTTTCCTCAATTTTGTCTTTGTTGCAGATTCTATCCTTTTTTTTTTTATTGCAAGGCATTTGTAGGTCACAGTGTCGAAGGGAGAAAAAAAAAAAAAAAAGAAATTATTTAAATAAATAAATATAAAAAGATCAAACAATAAAATAATTATAAAACAAAACCTTTAATTTTTTTGTAGGAAGTTATTTAAACACTACAAACATATTAATTTACAAATATTATTGAAAATACTTAAATACTTAAAATTCAAATGCGAGTCACAAATTTATTAAGCTCTTTAATATCTCTTTATAAATTTATCACAACTTTGTAATATTTTAAAAATAAAAAAATTATGTATTATGAAAATTGAAATGATAATCCAATTATATATAAAAATAATTTGGTTATGAATATTGAAATTATAATTCAATGATGAGAAATTTGAGGAATGTAAATCATATCAAACCATCTCTAATTTATACTTCATACGCGTTTTCTTATTTTAAAATATAAAAATATATATTAATAATTATATTTTTTAAATAAATAAGATAAATAGGAAAACGTTGTGTGTAGTATCATATATAATAAATAAGATAAATAAGAAATATGTAATATTATATATAATATTTAATAAGATGCATAATTATTATATTATACTATATATATATATATATATATATATATATATATATATATATATATATATATATATATATATACTATGTATATATGTATTTTAAATAAATAAGATAAATAAGAAATATATAATACTATATATAATATTTTAATAAGATTTATAATTATTATTTATAATATTTTCGATTTTCTTGTATTATGTAAGAAAATTCTGCACCACAACACAAACACTAGTTAGGTAAACATGTATGTACCTGCAATATGATCAACCTGAGGAGATCATAGCAAAGCTTGTCCAATGAAAGAAATCGGAATGACAAATAGGAAGAGAGAGGAGTCGAGTCTTGTGTAAGTAAGCTCATAATCTCCTTAAAACAAATTCGTCATTCTCCATGGGTGCTTCGAGATTCAAAGAGGTATGTTTCCTAAGATAAAACACGCAACGAATGGTCTGCACAGCACTTGCAGCCACTCCAACGAACTGAAAGGGTGTTTGCTCTATCACAGAAAAAGGGAGAAGGGATGGAGGAAACGAAAACTATATGCTTTTATGTGTGTACATCTATGTCTAAAGAGACTTTGACTCCCTCTATTTATAGACTTCAGAGAAGGAGACCTGACCATTGAAATGCCAGTAGGCGCAGTTAATGTTTCAGGTTCTTAGAATCCAACTCAACATAATGAATTGTGATTCCTAGAACCCTAAACACATGACCATTGAAATGCTAGAAGGTGTAGTGAATGTTTCAGGTTCTTAGAATCCAACTCAACAGAATGAATTCTGATTCCTGAACACATAAGGTGCAGTGATTGTTTATTAATTTCATTCACCATTTTCTAACAATTCCCCACATGAATGAAATTGATGACTAAAGACATGACAAATGGGGTGATAGAGCTAACGGTTGAAACTTGCATAGGAGAGGCAAGTGTTACCCTTTGAACCTTCCCTTGTAGAAATATGTTTACTCTACTAACTAAATAGTAGACATTATGTCTTTTAACTGTTCTGCCATTTGTGTAGACGATGACATATCTTACACAAGAATCTTCCTAACACATTTAAGTTCTCACTTTTATGTCCGGTTGGCCATGGACATGCGCTTGGTTCTACTAGAGCTTAATAGGAATTGTGCCTTATTCAATTCCCTTTGAAGCGGCCCCACTTCACTCTTACATAGGTGATCTCCTAATTCAAGAGCAACTCATCTCGTTCCAATTTCATTTCTCATTACATAGAGATCTTTAAAAGCATAACCTAACCTTCCTTTTTACAAGCATCACCGTTTCATCATAGGAATGGATAAGGGAAGATCCCCACAGTGATATAACCAAGTTTCTATAGTTTAGTTGTCCCTTTTGAACCTAGATTTTGGGATCTCTAGTCAACTAGATTGGGTATCCACCTTATCGAAACCCAGATAAATCAATTTTTTTTTTTTCTCTGTAAAGAGTTAAAATGTCAATTCGGTAAAAATCGAAATTTTTTCTATATCTCGGATGACGAAACGGACTTCACCGTTAGAATCGTCTCGCGAAATCTAGCTACCACGTCAAATTTCGTCGAATTCCAAGACAGTCGGAATTTGCACGTTTTTCGAGGAAACGAGCATCGGGCGGGACACTTGGCACATTTTTGAGTGGCACACAGGGTGCCACGTGTCAAGCTCCAATTTAGTCAAGTTGAGCTCAAGGTGGGACCCACGTTGACACATGGCATGATGCCATTGGATAGAAAAGTCAAACTAATGGGAAGAATGGCATAATTGTAATTTTGGAAAGTTAATGAGACAAGACATGAATAGTTGTCTTCTCAAAATGAAAAAGGAGCCTAAAACGTGAGGGGCTGGACATTTCTTACAGTGAGCTTACGTTTTGGTTTTAGAGAGAGGGAGTGTGCCACTTCTCTTTAAGATCTTGGGCGATCGGACCGTTAGAATTCTTCGGGCCGAGAAGGAAAGCTGTTCTACGCGGCGAGGGCAACGCGTGGGCTCCGGTTTTAAGGAGTTTCGACAAACTCCGTGAGGTAGGGGTTTCATCCTACTTGTTTTATTCTTGGTTTAAGTGCTTTGTTGATGTTTGTGTTGGATTAAGGTTGTGAGTGGCGTTTGATCGATCCAAAAATCTTGGAGCAAAGTGTTAAGAATTTTGAGACCAGTGGGCCGGTCAGTAGCAGTTTAGGAATTTATTTTTGGGTGTTTGGGTGATAATTTATTAAATAAATCATGTATTGATGTGTAGGAGGCCGGATATGGCCGTGGAAATCGGTTTCAAAAAGTGGAACAAATGGTGGATGAGTGGGCTGTCACGGACAGCCCACATGCTCTGTTTTTGGGACTGTTAAAAACAGTCCCGGGTTTGTGTGAATTGGACCAAAATCGTCCATATGTTGTGTGCTTGAATTGTTGAAATGAATGGCTTGGTATGTGTGGAAATAGATAGGTTAAGACATGATTTTAATGTGTTAACACAATGACACAATTATATGGAATAAAATTGTGTTGTAAACTCCGTGAAATGATATTGTAAATTGCTTTCAGAGTAGGCTAATTTGGGGAGTTGGTTGATCAAAGAAATTAATAGGTTAATGCTTGATGTGTTAACATGAGGTCACAATTATATGGAATATAATTGTGTGTGTAGGCCATTGGAGATGAGATTGTGATTTGCTCAAGTGAGCTAAATTGGGTGATAGTTGATGTGTTAGATTATGTGTGTAATTGTAATTGATTGAGAATATGCATATTGACATATTGTATAAATGGTTTTGAAAATGACATAATGCATTTTCATATGCACTGGGTAACCTAGAAGTTAGGCGTGAGTGCATAACATGGTTTTTTTGTAAAAACAACTGACATGGTTGCGAAAGGAATTTCACAGGATGATATTCCGGAGAATTGGGTTGGGAGATGGGCGACGGATCATATCGGATGAGGACCGTGGCCCATTTGGAAGCTCACCAACCAATTCGCCTCGGAGGGTAGTCCCGTAATTTTAGAGATATTTCGGTAGTATATTTTCCAAGAACAATAAGATTTGTTTTGAAAATGATTATTTTCTCATACATGGCTTAGGCAAGTGTGGTGAGTCGTGGGACTCGTGACATGGGGTGATCATGTAGACATTCAAGTAGGATCACGTATTTACTTGAGTGTGTGTTTATTTTGGAGCATTGCATATGCACTTAGGTGGAGAGTAACCCATTTAGGGTGATTCCACTATTGGGCGATAGCTCACCTTGTCGAGGGAATATCATTTCAGGTACAGGGAGCATTCGAGGAGACGGCTCATCTTATAGGCCTATTTTGAAGAAAGCAGGGTTGTGGCTTTGATGCTTTTGGATATAACATGTATTAGAATTTTAGATTTTAATATATGTTTGTATAAAAGTGTAATCAACTATTGAATTATTGGGAGATAATTGGAATATAGTTGTGCTATTTGTTTTTATGAGTATTGGTTTATGAGCCCAAGAGGCATTTTTACTCAGGTATGAGTCTCGCGATACGAGACATATAGATTTTCCGCGGGTTGACGGGTAGTCAACGGACCCGGGGATTGGGGCATCACATTATCAACTTATTCTTTTCTAGGCTTTAGTCTCATTCCCTTCGATGACGTTTCAACTAACTCTCTATTCAGCCCTTTGGTTAGTGGATCCACAATGTTCTCTTTTGGACTTTACATAGTCTAAAAAGATAACCCTAGTTGAGAGTAGTTGTCTGATGGTATTGTGTCTACAATGAATATGTCTAGACTTACCATTATACATACTGCTGTGACGCCCTAAAACCCGGGGGTTCGTTGACAACCCGTCAACCCGCGGAATACTCGTGAATGTCGGGTAACCCGACACCTCACTCACCAATCGGGTAGGAATTCGGCTTTATACGGGAGAATTTCTACGAGTCTGAGCTTGTCCCAATCAACAATGACCACCTGAGTCTACATATGAATAAAATGAGTAAAAATGGCCACTTGGGCTGCATTAATACTCGACAAACATATCGGCCAAAATATACTACATGGTTCAAGAGTTTTTACATTACTCTTAATTCAACATATATTAAAATTTACCATTCTAATACATGTTATACAAAATCAAAGCCACAAGTCGACTTTCTTCTCAAACGGCCTCTAATGAGTGCCGCCTTCCCGATCGCTCCCTATACCTGAAATAGTGATCCCTCGACAAGGTGAGCAAAGCCCAGTAGAGATAATTTCCTACATGGGTTACTCATACCTGAGTCTTGTGCATTGGCAAACAATCACATTCAAGCAATTTCATGAACCTACTCGAATGTCTACATGACCAACCCATGTCTCGAGTCCTCACCGACTCCCTCACATATGCACAAGTAGAATCGCAGTAAAATCACGAGTTTTCTTGTTTCGAAAACTCACTGCAATTTCGGTAAAAGTTTTGGACTACCCTCCGAGGCGAATGTGTTGGAGAGACATACGAACAATTCATGACACGTCAGCGTGTAATTGTTGGACATCTCAACCATGATTCTCAGGAAAAATCATCCGATGAAATTCCTTTCACAAACATTTTAAGTTTTGTTTCATTTCATATCCTTTTCGCACCTAATATTACAGGCTACCAAGTGCATATGGAATGCATGATGCCAATCCAGAAACATTTATGATAATATATTCACATGCATATATATTAACAATTAAATCAAACAAATCATGTTATTAAATTCTCGATAACACAAAATTAGCTCACATGGGCTAATTAGCAAACACAAGAAATTCATTTTGAATCACTCAACATCACAAAAATTCACACAAAAATATTCACGTTACTATTCACATGAACAGTGAAACCCTCGGGTTACTGTTCACGGCCACACAAATAAGAATTTTCTCCACTCGGTTCAAAGCTTTTGAGACCAAATTTACGGCTAAAACAAGCCTCAGAACATTCCTAACAATTTACATGGCTCTTAGACAAAGATTAACGCAAGTAGGAAAAGATCCCTACCTCTTGGAGTTGTTGAAACTCCACCAAATCGGTGCCCACGCGTAGCCCTCGCCGCGTAGAACAACTTTCCTTCTTGCTCCATCGAAAATCGACGGTCCGTCGGCCGGAAATCCTAGAGAGAAGCCACTCCCTCTCTCTCTAAAAAAATAAAAAAACATGCTTGCATCACATCCTGACGATACGCCGTTTTGGTCTTTTGGAGAAGATGAACACTGTTCATCCTTGTTTTTTTCCTCATTAACAATTTTGCTAATTCCCATCATGTCCCTAAGCTTTGAATTTTTGACACTTGACACTATCTCGACCATCCATTTCCATACTCTCTCTACTCATGCAACCTGTGTCTCATGAATACATGTTATAGGTGACTTTTGTCACATTATATGTCATTACGGCTTTTAGATACTCGGTGCCTCAGCTTGATAAATTTTGGTATCTCGGAATTGGCTGAGGAGATTCGACGTGGTAGCTAGATTTGCGAGGCCGATTCCAACGGTGAAGTCGGTTTCATCGATTCGGGGTCCCCATAAAATTCAGTTTTACCGAAATGACAATTTTGCCATTTTTCCGAAAATTGGAATTTTCTCGGGTCTTACAACTGCTTTGTGCTTTACCAATAGCAGATTGACTATCATAATGTATGAAAATTGGAGGCACATGCTTTGGCCATCTCGGAATATCCTCTAAGAAGTGGCTTAACCATTCTGCCTCTTCCCCACAATTGTCTAATACTATAAACTCATATTCCATTGTGGATCTGGCAATAGCTATTTGTTTCGAGGATTTCCATGAGATTGCTCCTTCCCCTAATGTAAACATATAACTGATGAGTCTAAAACTCATATATTTTTAAGCCCATTTTTCATGCATATTTGAGGCTTAAAAGTTCAATTTAATGTAAAATTATGGAATCTTCACCTAGATTTATGTTTTGCAAGAAATTAAGGAAAATAAGCAGTGAAGAAGCAGATTTCAACATTGTACAGAAAAGGTAGCAATGTCGCGACATTGACTGAAGAATGTCGTGACATCGGATTTCCAATGTCGCGACATCGTGTGGAGGACATGACTTCAATGTCGCGACATCGGATGAAGTGTAAAGAATAGAGATTACCAATGTCGTGACATCACCAAGACATCGCCACGACATTAGCTACAACCTTACACTAGACTACATCACTCAAGGGCAATGTTGTTGCGACATGTGACTGATAATCGCGACGCATCATTCCCAACTTCGATGGTAAGCGAGCATCAACACTCAATGTCGCGACATCAAAACATAGCTTCAGTGGTAAAACGGAATCAACACTCAATGTCGCGACATCACAGCAACAATGTTGTGACATCAGAAAAAGGCCTAAACACTGAAGATCTCACTTGCAATGTCGCGACATCACAACCCAATGTCGTGACATCCACATCAAGACTCAGAATATCAACTCAATGTTGTGACAACAGGTTAGTAATGTCAAGACAACAACTGAAACAATAAAGAATTGAATATGTAATGTCGTGACATCAAACGACTGTCAGGTCATCAAAGTTCAGTAATATTGAGGCAATGTCGCGACACTAGAATTGATCCACGACATTGCATCTCTGATGTCGCCATGACGTTTCCTAATAACTTAGAATGCAGAATTGCCACAACAGATTTTCAATGTCGTGACACCAGATTTGATCCACGACATAGCATCTCCGATGTCGTGACATTGTTACAACATTGCCCACGACATCAGAACTAGGGTAGAATTTTTCTTCGGCTTTTCGAAGGCTATGATTTCCACCTCGTTTTCAGAGCCTAACGTCTAAAGCCTATAAATAGAAGCTCCTAGGGAGGAGTGCGTAGCTTTTCAACCGGTTTTCGTAGATTTTATTGCTTTTAGAAGCGAAATCTCATTGTGTGTGTGTATATATATATTTTGATTTTATTTTATTTTATTTTAGTTTTGTTTCTAGATTTATTTTTCTTTTTTTTAGGATTAGAGTAGTGGATGCAAGGCTAGATTGATTGTAAATCTAAGCTTCATTTATGTATAATTAATGGAATCGAAATTTTTTAAAATTCATTTTATTCGGTTCGATTACAATTTCAATGAATTTGTTTTGATCAACTAGTCATTGTTATTTATAATTTAGTATTGAAGGCTAAGCTCCCTTTGGGAAGCATCTATTGTTTTGATTGTTGTTTGTAGTATTTTTATTGTTGTTTTGGGAATGAAACTGGAGTAATTTAATTAATTATAGCTCTTACATTGGGTTATTACGAATATAAGTGTTCTATACCAAGAAAGTGTTGTATATGTGTTCTGATTTCCAGGATCCCCCTAAGTGACATAGGGATGGATGACCTGAGAGCAAAGAGCAATCACTTATGGGTATATTATACTGATATTCATAGAACTAATGCACTCTAAAGATCACTTTGATACATCACTGGTGATGTTCTAACCTCGACTAAGGTTCCCTCACAGGTGACAACGGGAGTGTGTTCGAGGCATAAAGTCGCCTCTTGATCTCGGTTTAATCCTTAGAGGTCTCGCCTCAGACCCGGTAGAATAATCTCAATCCCGTGTTAGGTAAGATTCTAATCAAAGGGAGAGGTGCAATTTTTGTCGAATTGATGGTAAGTATAATTGTATTGGAGAAGGTTTGAATTATCCTGTCTATAGGGGAAAATAGTTTCCAATCCTAAGAGATGGTTGTGAAGTACTGAGAAGGAAAAATAGGTAGATCTTAAAGAGAATAAAGTCCTACAAGTAGCTCTTTAGATCCATTGACCTGGTATAAGAATATGTTCATCTAGAGAGTGAAATGTGTAGTGTTAGTAGGCATTCCAAGGCTACACTACCCTTCTCTTGGACAATTCCAGTGTTCATGACCTTAATTGTGTTTTCTTTGGGAACTTTGCAAATTGATAGTCATCACACTGATTTATTTCCCAGTGTTATTTCAGTTAAGTAAACTCCCTAATTCATGTATTTAAAATTCTTTTTTTATTTATTACAAAACAGTATATAGAAAACCTTTTCATTCTATTTATTCTACTCTTGAAAGTTTAATCTCTTCTGGATATTAGAGGTTCAAATAACAATGATCTTAAGTAGTAGAAATTGTTAGTTTTTAGATTTTCTAATGATCCACGTAAGACGAAATCCGGACTTATAAAGTCCACTTTATTACTTAGTATGACTGTGCACTTGCGATGATTTGGAAAAAAAAACAATTTTAATAGAATTGGCTATAAGCAACAACAAAAAAAAAGTTTTATTTTTATATGGTCTTAAAAGTTTTTGGCGACTTCTTGTTATTTGGTCAAATCTGGTCCCAACAAGTTTTAAGCGCCGCTGTTGGGGACTTAACACAGTCTTTGGTAGCTACTCCAATTACCGAACAAGTTTTTGGCGCCGTTATCGAGGATTGAAGTAAAATTTAAAGATCAATATTCTTGCCAATAAGAGAGTTGCTAATTTAGACATTTTATCTTTCATAAAAATTTACAGAAAAATTTTCAAAAATAATTTTAACTTGATAGTTGATTTAGCTACTGATATCTTATATGAGCTTATCATAATATATTTCATCTGTCCATTGATCTCACTTTGATCTTAGTGTATCTTTATTTCAGTCAATTCTTACATGCAAAGAAAACCCAAAAGCAGAACTGCTACCATTGGATAATGAGTTGGAAAGAACAGAACCACGAAGAAAGTGAGATTCTTTGAAATACTTGTAAGAGTGAAACACATCGAGAACATCGATTGTTGTAGTTGAAAGGCCTTAAAGACAGAGAACTATGGAAGATTTTTAGAGACCTATCATCAGAGGTGAGTATTCTGCAATCAGGAAGCCTACAATAGAAGCAAATAACTTTGAGCTAAAACCTGCACTCATCACCATGGATCAATAACACCAGTACACTGGGCATCTAGTGAGGATCCCAATGAACGCATGGGAAGGTTCTTGAGGATGGAAAATGCACGTGAAGGCTGAGATGGTCAACTTAGATGTTATTGAGTTGTAGTTTATTCCCATTCTCATTGAGGGATGTTGCAGCTACTTGGTTTGAGTCTCTACCTTATGGATCAGTGACAACATGGGAAGAGCTGGTTGAAGCTTACTTGAGCAGATTCTTCCCTCTTGCTCTCACTTCAGAGATAAGGGGAGAAATTATATCCTTTAAGTAGAAAGAAGACAAATCTCTCTTCAATGCTTAGGAAAGATACAAGTAGATACTAAGAAGATGCCTAATGCATGACATTGAGCAAATGACACATATAGACATCTTCTATCATGCCATGAATTACACATCAAAAGGTATCATTGATGTAGCCTGTTATGGTGTATTCAAGAGGAAGAGTGTTGAAGAGGCCAATCAGCTCATAGAAGATCTGGCTAAAAGAAATTATAGAGCTCCATTTGAGACTTCAGGGAGCAACAATAGAATGAGAAGAGGTGTGATTGAGCTAAACATGATGTTAGCAATTGAAGGAAAGTTAGATGCACTAATGAGTAAGATGGATCATCAAGAAAGAAGAGTTCATTAAGCACATGAAGTGGGAACCGTGGAAGGAGGTAGCGAAGTGCATAGGCGTAGAGAGACTTGTCATGAGGGTCCCCTATTAGGTGCGAGGGAAGCGAGTATGTGGTGGCAGCTTAGAAGCTACAACTAAGCCCAACAACAACCTTAGACTCTTGCATACACCTTGAGAAACCATAAGAACTTTTCTTATGGAAGTGGAGTGCAACAAGGTCCAAGACTAGTGCAAAACTTCCAACAGCAGTATGCTTCACAAGGTTTCTAAGGACAACAGCAGCAAGGCAGCCAAAGAGTTGAAAACCAGGGCCAAAGGAGGTCCTAGTCTTTTGAGGATTAGATGTTGAGCTTCATGGGTGAAAACAATGGCTATTGAATATGTGAGTAGAGTTTCTTGAGCTATAGCGTTCCAAGCAAACACAACTGTGTTTCAGGCTAACACCAATGCATCTCTGAAGAATCTAGAGACTCGGGTAAAATGGAGTCTTGAATATGCGAGAATCAATCCAAGAGTTCTTTCCCAGTGACACGAAGAATCCACAAAAGTATATGGCCATAACGCTAAGGAGTGGAAGATAGCGAAGAAAGAAAAGAAAGAAAATGAGTGAGAATGAAGAACAATGCGAGGCGGCAAGAGAACAAAGTGACCGATTCGGAAATGACGATAAAGTGAGAAATCAAGGTGTAGAAAATGACAAATTGAAGAAAATTTAGAAAAAAGAAGAAGGAGGAAGTAAGAACCTATCACCCTCCTATTCCATTTCCTCAAAGAATGCAAAAGTCAAAGATGGATGATCAGTTTGCTAAATTCTTGAACATGTTCAAGAAAATAGAAATCAACATTCCCTTTGTTGAGGCATTGACTCGATACCTCATTATACTTAAGTTTATGAAGGACATCCTGCGTAAGAAAATGAAGTTTGATGAAGAAGGAGTGGTAAGCCTATTAGCAACTTACAGTGCAGTGATCCAGAAGAACATGCCACTAAAGATGCAGGATCCAAGTAGCTTCACTATTCCTTGCACCATAGGGAACTATGAATTTGGAAGAGCATTGTGTGATTATGGAGCAAGCATCAACCTGATGCCATTATCTATTATGAAGAGACTCAATTTGGGGGAGCTTACTCCTGTAGCTATGACTCTACAGATGGCAGAAAAAACTATGGCTCAACCATAAGGAATCTTAGAAGATGTATTGATCAAGGTGGGAAAATTTATTTTCCCTGTGGACTTTGTTGTGATCGACATTGAAGTAGATAACCAAGTTCCACTATTCTTTAGGCGACCTTTTCTTGAACCTTGATTGATGTCAAAGGGAGAGCTCACTCTTAGAGAGGGAGATGAAGAATGCCTTCAACCTCGATCAAAGCGAGTAGCTTGATTTTGAGAAAGCTGAATGTAAGCGTTGAAATAGTAGTTCCCATCAGTTTAATTGATTTATTATTATAAGATTCAGAATTCAATAAATGAGAATATGATGAATTTCCAGTATATTGTGGATCTTGATGTTGAATATCTGAATGCTAGTCTTGAATTAAAAGAAACAATAGTCAATATGAATGAAAACAGTGTAGAAAAACCAAGCAGCATTACGCAAGTTTATGAAGGACATCTTGAGCAAGAAAAGGAAGTTTGATGAAGGAAGGGTGAAGTGATAGCACATCGGCAACTTGCGATACGGTGATCGAGAAAGAACATGCCACTAAAGATGCAAGATCCAAGTAGCTTCACTATTCCCTACACCATATGGAACTATGAATTTGGAAGAGCATTGTGTGATTCTGGCGCAAGCATCAACTTGATGCCATTATCTGTGGTGGAGAGACTCAGTTTGGGGAAGCTTACTCCTATAACTATGACTCATGGAATGTGACGGGGCAAAAACCGACGAAGGAATCTTGGAAGATGTAGTATCTAGGTGGGAAAATTTATTTTCCTTGTGGACTTTGTTATGATCGACATTGAATTAGATAAACAAGTTCCGCTGGCTGGCTGACAGAAGCCCTTTCTTGCCTTGGAGCGACTTTGATTGATGTCAAGAAGGGAGAGCTCACTATCAGAGTGGGAGATGAAGAAGTACACTTGAACCTCAATCAGAGCTTGAAATAACCTGATTTTGAGAAAGTTGAATGTAAAATTGTTGAAATAGTAGTTCCCATTTGTTCCGAACTGATTTATGATTGTAAGATTCAGAATTCAATGAATGAGAATATGATGAATTTCCAGTATATTGAGGATCTTGATGTTGAATACGAATGGCAATCCTCGAGATTAAAGAAATGATACTTTAAGTTTGAATGAAAACGATTAATAGAAAAACCAAGTAGTAGTGAAGAGAAGATACAAGAAGTAGAAGCAGGTTATGAAGGGTTAATTACGGAGAATTGCCCAAGCATTTGAAATATGCCTTCTTAGAAGTTTGAAGAGCATAACCGATGATGTGGTGACTTGACGAAGTGAAAGAGTAGAAGCGATTAAAATTCTCAAAAAGTATAAGGAAGCCATAGCTTGGTCAGTGGAAGACTTGAAAGGGATTAGTCCTGCAATTTGCATGCATAAAATCCTCTTGGAGGATAGTGCAAAAACATCAATTGAACATTAGAGAAGGCTAAATCCAGTTACTAAAGAAGTTGTCAGAAAAGAAGTGCTTAAGTGGTTGAATGCAAGATTTATTTATGTTATCTCAAACAGCCCTTGGGTGAGCCCAGTTCATGTGGTTCCCAAAAAATGTGGATTCACAGTCATCAGAAATGAGAAGAATGAATTAGTTCCAACAAGAACTGTGACAGGATGAAGAGTATGGATTGGCTATAGAAAATTGAACACTACAACCAGAAAGGATCATTATCCTTTGCCTTTTATTGATCAAATGCTGGACAGGTTGGTAGGACAGTCTCATTTATGTTTTCTTGATGGATATTCTTGATATAATCAGATTACCATGGCCCGCAAGGACTGAGAAGGGCTTCACCTTTACAAATCCTTATGGCACCTTTTCTTTTATAAGGATGTCATTTGGATTATGTAATGCTCCATCCACCTTTTAAAGGTGTATGATGTCCATGTTCTTAGATTTGGTGGAAGAGGCTATGGAAATCTTTATGGATGACTTCTCAATTTATGGATCCAATTTTGAGAATTGCTTGAAAAATTTAGAAATTGTACTTCAAAGGTGCCAAGACAAAAATCTAGTTTTGAATTAGGAAAAAAGTCATCTTATGGTAACTGAAGGTATTGTCTTGGGGCATAAAATTTCTGCAACTGGACTTTAGGTTGACCAAGCAAAGGTTGTTGTTATTAAGACTCTAATGGAACCTACTACAATTAAAGGGATTAGAAGTTTTTTGGGACATTCTGGATTCTATAGAAGATTTATAAAAGACTTCTAAAAAATTTCCAGACCATTATGCAAACTGCTGGATAAGGATGCAAAATTTGATTTTGATGAATCATGCAGTGCATTTGAAGAAATAAAACCCAGTTGTTTCTGACTCCCATCATGGCAACACCAAAAGCTGGAACAAAGATTTGAGATCATGTGTGATGTTAGTGACTATGTAATCGGGCAATGTTTAGGACAAAGAATAATGAAAATTTTGAAACTATATACTATGCTTGTAGCATGTAGAAAATACTCTAACAGTTTTATAACATGCTCAAGGTGTAAAATAAATTAAATTATATTTTTTTCGGAGTTTGACAAGAGCCAAATAAATTTGGTAAAAATGTTAAATGAAGACCTAAGGGTCATAAATGAGTAATGTAAGTGCCAAAGTATAAATGAGATGAAATGAAGAGGAAATAAAGCTTTAAAATGAAAAAAAAAAAAGAGAAATGATGAATTAGTGTGTAGCCAAACATGGTCTTAGTCATGTAATGGACCAAAGACTTAATTTTGCAGTCTTTGAATGCCATAACCCATTTTAGGCAAAGGGAGGAGGCTAGGGCCTCGATTGAGGAAGAAGAGAAGAACTTGGTGATTTTCCTCCCACTTGGGATCTAAAGTTTAGGTGATCAAAGAAAGAGCAAAGAAGAAGAAGATTGAAAGAGATTTGAGGTAAGTAAACCAAACCCTAACCCCCCATTTTCTTGTATTTGGGTTGGGGAAAACCCAAAATTTGAATAAAAGTGTTTTTATTGGTTTCTCAGGTTGTTTGATTGGTTGTGGTCTCGAATGAGGATCTTTTGTATAAAAAAGAAATGTTGGGTTTTTAGGGAAATCTTTGTCAAAATTTTCTCCAAAATCCATGTTTTGTTTGGCATAACTTGGCCATCACTCATTCGGGTGATTGATTTAAATTTATGGGTCAGCACTATGGGCCTAGGAGAACAAATCTCCCTGAAATAAGTGTATCCAAATTTGGATCCCATTGGACCCATAAATTCGTCAAAAGTGAGGCTTTTGTTTCGTGTCAATTTTGGTTCAGTTCTGATACAATTTTGGTGTTTGGAGCAGATTTGAGGCCACCAACAGCCATCAACCTCCGAATTTAGTGATTCAAATTTACGGGTAAGCTAGACTTCTAGGAGAACAAATCTCACGAAATAATTGTATCAAATTTGAACCCCATTAAACCTTGGAAAATTCGTAAAAATGAGGCATATCGATACCTAAAAAAAATGATAAGAATGATAAGAATGTCTAAGGATGAGGAAATGGGGAAAAATGAAAGGAACAACGTACCGGAAGGGAGTCGGGTAGAAATAAGATCTAAATAGAAACCTTAGAATACCCAAGTAATATATGATCATCATTTGTGATGGATTAGGGGCTAACGAGGAGAAAAGCCTGAGTTGAGGTCGAGATTCCGAGGACATGAATCAAAAGACGACAATCTTTTTGGTTTGTTTCCAACTTTTCTCTCTTTAATTCCAAAGTGTTTTAATGATTACAAAGTGATTTAAATTGATGAAATGATTTATAAGAAAAAGCATATTGATTTGTTTTAATTGATTTGAGGCAATTGATTGTGAAATGATTTGCATATGAAAAATTGCATGAGTATTGAAAATGAATTGTTAGTATAAATGTACATAATATACTGTATTTTGCTATGAATGATTTGAACGCCCTTAATAGAATGTTAACTATTAAATTCGAGTTGAGGATAGGTGGTTTATAATAAGGGTCAAATTAAGCGATCTCTGCTGACGAGCGTAATGATGTGTCACTCTGTATAGTAGCTTAGCGGGACAGTATCGATAGTGTTCACGAATTGATTTTCAATAACCAGTCAGCAGCCCAGCAGGACCATACTATGTTATAAGACAAAATGTTTTTATATCGGCTTGCAGCCCAACGGGATCATGCCGGTGATTCCGTTATCCTGTGCACTGAAAGCATTGGTTAAATTCATTTAAGGGAAAATTGAAATGATAAGAAAATTGTGAAATGCATGATTTGTGTTTTGAATGATTTATTGCATATGAAAGTGCATATTTGGAATGATTAATAAACTGTAAATGAATGTATATGAAATGAATATATGTATTGTATTGGATTGATCATTCAAAAAGGTTAAAAAGCATTGTTTAGAAAAATTGCATGATTTGTATTAGCGAAATGGAGAACTATATAGAACTACTAAGCATGAAAATGCTTAGTGCGTTGTTTTATCATCGCGTAGATGAGAGCAGTACGAGGACGTGGGCCGCGGTCATCAGGAGTCATCGTCAAAGTCACCTGAAGGATAAGTAAAGCCGTCACATGCATACATGAAATTATTCGACTCATTTTGTAAAACACTATTATGAAAATTAAACTGATTATGTTTGTAAATATTTGGATATTGAAACGGCTAATAATGCCGCATTGTACAAAGGTGGGAAATGGATCAAATGGGCATGAAATGCCACATTGAATTAAAAAAAAAAAAAGTTTTGTGTTCAAATGATGGGCCCCCTTTATGTTAAAGCGATATTTACGTATATATATTTTCATTGAGTATTTGAAATGTGTTTGGAAAAGTAATTATAATTGGATTATTTGAAATGATTAAAAAAAAAAAAAAAGAGTGAGGACCTTGTCCTCGGGTCCAGTTAAACCTCGGGTTAGATTCGGGTGTACGACGAAATTGTATTTGTCACAATTTTAGTGGTATAGAGCCTAGGTTTAGGCGATTCTACAAAATGATTTTTGAAATTGTTTATGACATGCATTGCATTTGCATATAAAGGATGACGTGACTTTGATGCGGATCTTGTCGGTCTTAATAGGTAAGCATGGATGGTTCAGGACCCCATAGGGTCAGAGGTGACTCGAGAAGTCGCCCAAATAGCCCTGCTAGTGTGGAAGGTGGGTAAGCATCCCATGCTCCATCGATTAGTGAAGACGGAGTCAGTAGCGGGAAGTGCTATGGATATCCTCAACGGATAGCTCGAATGCGCAGGGCGGCACAACCCGGTACACGAGTTGTTCCTCGGTAAGCCATAGAGAGAATGACAAAATATCGACCTATGGATTTCCTTGGGAAGAAGATAGCCAGGCCTTCCATGGTGGAAAATTGAGCAGGCGAAAGAATCTTTACTGACAAATGCATTGCCCACAAGAAGAGAATTTAAAGTGTACGACCTCACTTCTACAGAATGAAGCTTATCAATGGTGGGTTTCCATGACTAGGACCGCACCACCGGAGAGTGTTACATGGGAGTTCTTCCTGGCCGAATTCAGGAAACAATATGTGGGTCGTA
This sequence comes from Tetrastigma voinierianum, assembly GCA_016808115.1. Lineage (NCBI taxonomy): Eukaryota > Viridiplantae > Streptophyta > Magnoliopsida > Vitales > Vitaceae > Tetrastigma > Tetrastigma voinierianum. Next base: position 119,608 of record JAEQBH010006659.1, on the reverse strand, counting down.
TTTATTTGAGCAATATGAGACGAGAGCTTCATAATTTGAAACAAAGACGGATGAGTGTGATTGAGTAAAAGAGAGAATTCACCCGGTTGAGCAAGTATGCTCCCGAGATGCTAGTGAGGCGGAAGAGGGAAATGTTGCAAGGTTTGGAGATGGCGCCCGCTGACCATATTCGGGCCCATGTCATAGGATTTTGCCATGATGACTTTTCTAAAATTGTGACATGTGCTCTAAATTTTGAAAGAGTAAAGAAAGAAGAGTACGAAAGAAAAGAAAGAAGACAGGGTAAGAAAAACCCTGGACAGTCAAGTTCTTATCAGCACCAGAGTAAAAAATTCAGAGGATCATAGGGTTCTAATCAGCCTATATAGCTCGAGGATCAACTCTGTGTCACACCTCGAAGCCCCATGCCCAGCGAATGAAGGGCGCGAAACTATAATGGGACTGCAGACTACTTCGGACATAGGTGGGCCCAAAAGTCTTATGAGTGAATCAAAATATCATATACAAAGATACAAAATAAAACTACCACCGTAGTGGTATTTATAGTGTCAATACATACAGTTTTGAGTCCCATTTACATATACATATACAAAAACTGTACATTTACATTTATATAATCAGAGTGTAAAACCTATTGTGATGGACTCCTACTAGTTTGTTGGCGACCCGGTATACGGAAGATGTGAGCTGATCCTCCTCGATACCTACGGATAAAAACCCCGTGCTAAACAACGCTTAGTGGGAAACATATGACATAAGTATACATGCCTTAATACTCATTTATAGTAAGCATATAACAATAACAGATATCTGATAGCAGTCTTGAATTTTTCATGAATTCCTTATAGTGCTTATACAAATACTTGTACTTATAGCAGACTTATACTTGTTCAGATCTCCCGTAGGAGTTATAGAGCTTATACTTGTATGGAGGTACCCGTAGGTACTACAGAGCTTATACTTGTATAGAGGTACCCATAGGTACTATAGAGCTTATACTTATACAGAAGTGCCCATAGAATTTTATTCGAGGAGCGGAACGATGTGCATTACTTTACTCTTTTGTTATTCAAACTCTTATCATATAGTGATTGACTACTGTAGACGATAATAAGAAATGAGTAGGACCACCGACACAATAGAGTACCCAGTACGATGCGATGCCCGAGGTGTTGTAGCCTGAAAGCGGGAGTCGAAGCCTTGACGGAAGTGCCGTCACTAATCAGAGAGTATCAAAGTATTAAATGTGCCGAAGCACGGTCAGAAAGTGTCATCGCACTAATCAGAGTGTACTGAAGTACTATACGTGTCTGCCCACATAACAGAGTTGCCGTGTCATTCAATATCCGGTCTTAGGTAGTCCTACAATTATATGTGTTCAGGAACTTACTATTTTATCAAAGGGGCATTAAGTTTGCCAACATCGAACTCGCTTCACCGAGGAGGCGAGGTATGGTCTAATTTTTCCTTAACCTTACAAACATGAATGGACCATTTCATAAACTTATAAGGTCCTCATTAATCCAATAGACAAGTCCTCGGAATAACGGAATAGCAAAACATAATAAAAACACGTAATACGTGAGCAGTGTGTATACCTCGACCTACTGGGGCTTGTCAACCTCCACTCTCGGCATGACTGTAATGGACATGCCAGCAGCGTGGACTTGGCTAATGCGTGGGATCCCTACGTCGTGGGCGTAGGACCCCGAAAGTACTTAGTTCTTGATTTCTTAATTTTCAAATCCAACCAAAATCAAAGAAGGCTTCGTAAACTCTCGGAAAAATCTCCCAAGTGTGTTCTTAGCCAAAACCAAACATAAAAGATTAATTAGGGTTTCCAAACCCAAATTCAAATAATTGTAAGTTAGGTTAACTTCCTAATACTGACGGTATCGAACATCATAAACTAAGAATCCATGTATACTCAAGGGAGGATTCCATACTCATCTTATACAAACTAGGGTTTACCAACTTTTCAACAAATCTAGGGTTAGGATGAATTCCTAACTAAACCCTAGAAATGGAACAAACTAATATTCGTACAAAAGTCCAAAAATCCATACTAATCCATACAAACCATAGCAATCCATACTAATCCATACCTGAAATCCTCTTCTCCTTCTTCTCCTTCCTCTTTTTCTTCTCTTCTTGCAAAACCCTAGCTTTTCTCCCACACTTGCTTTCAAAAACGTTTTTGGCACAACGTGCCTTTCCAAGACCAAATGTGGTCTTAAGTCACTTATTCTCTTAAGGCCATGTTTGGCTCAAAACCCATTTTTGGGTTAAGTTCTCCCAAATGGCTATATAGCCCATACTTATTCTTATTTGCACTTCAATCCCCATTTTTACACTTAGACATAGAAACTTATTTACAATTGACCCTTAGGTCCTCATTTTACAAATTTCCATTTTTACCTTTGTATCTTGTACAAATTCCGGGTTTCGAAATTTTCACGTTTTGAATTTAAATTACGAAAAATTCAAATTATAAAATACCTAAACATATTTGAGAAAACAACTAGGGTATGTGAGTGTGCTGACTCAGCTCTAGATAGTAAGACTATTCTAATGGCACCATCAGTTGCTAGTGCACTAGGTGGTTCTTTAAGAGGACTAGCTCCTCCTTATTGCACACATTGTGGGAGGAAGCATAAAGGAGAGTGTTGGAAATTGACAGGTGCTTGTTTGGTATGTATGAATCGATAAAACCTGAGAGTGAAAGATTGTCTTAGAGCCGTTTGTTCCAAATTTACCACGGATGGGGAGTCTGATTTGTGATGCGAAGAGAAACAAAGGATAACAAGAGTGTTGCATCACTGAGTGCACCGAGACAAGCGACATAGATTATGGGTAGACAGGATGCTCATGCTCCAGCCAGGGCATATGCAATAAAGGCAGTGGAAGAGCAAGATGCACCAGATGTTATAGTTGGTAATTTCTATATCTTTGAGACTATTATACATTGATAGATCCAGGTTCAACCCACGCTTATATTTGTACTACCATTCCGAGTTTGTAGTTTGCTGAAGAGTAAAACCGAATATGACATTTTGGTGACAAATCCACTTGGGCATAGTGTCATTGTGAATAGAGTTTACAGAGATTGCCTCATCAGAATAAGAGAGTATGAGTTTCCGAGAGATTTGATCGAGTTGTCATTTAGAGAGTTTGATGTGATATTAGGGATGGGTTGGTTGTCCCGACACCAAGTGGTAATTGATTGTAGAATGAAGAGAGTGACCTTAAGGGCACTGAGTGTCGAGGAAGTGACTTTTATCGGCGAGAGGTCAAACCACCTTTCTAATGTGATATCTGCCTCTACTGTTAGAACGATGATTCGAAAGGGGTGTGAAGCCTACTTAGCGTATGTGATAGATACGAAAAAGGCGGAGCCTAGTTTATCAGATATCCCTACAGTTTGTGATTATCCGGATGTGTTTTCGGAGGAATTGTCGGATTGCCTCCACAGAGAGAGATTGAGTTTGCAATTGACGTTGTTCCGGGTGCCACTCCGTCAAACCTGCTAACATAGGTAATCGATGGAGGCCAAAAATTGAAGCTTAGGTTGCAAAGGTGATGAAGAAAGGATTTATTCTTACAGTGTATCACCATGGGGAGCGCCAATGCTCTTTGTTAAGAATAAAGAGGGTACACTTCGGTTGTGTGTTGATTATAGGCAATTGAACAAGATGACAGTGGAGAACAAGTACCCGTTACCTAAAATTGATGACTTGTTCGACCAATTGAAAGGTGCAAGTGTCTTTTCGAAGATCGACCCATGATTTAGGTATCATCAATTGAGGATTAAGGATGTGGATGTGTATAAGACAACATTTAGAACGCGGTATGGACATTATGAGTTCCTTGTAATGCCGTTTAGGTTGACAAATGCACCGGCGACTTTCATGGACTTAATGAATCGTGTTTTCCGATCGTATGTAGATCAGTTTGTCGTGGTGTTTATAGATGACATCCTTATGTATTCAAAGGATCGAGAAGATCATGATAGACACCTTTGGGTAATGCTAGAAACCTTGAGAAAGGAATAGTTATATGCAAAACTAAGAAAATGTGAATTTTAGTTGAAAGAGGTCCTTTCTTGGACACATTATATCAGAAGAAGGAATTTGAGTGGATCCAAAGAAGATAGAGGTGATTATTGAATTGAAACCACTAAGAAATGTCACGGAAGTGCGTAGTTTCCTGAGATTGACAGGTTACTACAGAAGGTTCGTTAAGAGGTTTTCGATGACTATGGCCCTAATGACAAGATTACTCCAAAAGAATGTGAGATTTGAGTGGAGTGAAAAGTGTCAAGCTAGTTTTGAAAAGTTGAAAGCATTCTTAACTAAGGCACTGGTTCTTTCTCAGCCGACCTACGGTAATGAATACGTGATTTTTAGTGATGATTCATTAAATGGACTTGGATGTGTCCTAATGCAACTGGGTAAAGTGGTAGCTTATGCTTCAAGGCAGTTGAAGCCGCATGAAAAGAATTACCCTACTCATGATTTGGAATTGGCCGCCATTGTGTTCGCATTGAAAATATGGAGACACTATCTTTATGAAGAAAAGTGTTTCATCTACGCCGATCACAAAAATCTTAAGTATTTGCCCTCACAACGAGAGCTTAACTTGAGACAACGTAGATGGATGGAATTGATCAAGGATTTTGATTGTGTAACACCCCGAAATATACCCTAGTCGTTTCCAACATGTTTAGGGTATTTTGTAGGCATAAATTGAATTTTTCGTAATTGAAATGTGAAACATGGAAATTGAGAAACCCGGAAATTGTACAAGACATAAGGGCAAAATTGTAAATTGTCAAGAAGGGGACATGAAAGTCATAAGTTGATAAAACTAGATGCCAAAGTAGAAATAACAGGAATTTTAGTGTAATTAATAGAAGGGGGAGGACTAAAAGGCAAATAAGAGAAACTTTAATTATAAATAAGGGAGGGAGACAAAAAATAACTCATTTTTGGTCTCCAAATAAGAGAGCATACGGGAATAAGAGGAAGAGGAAGAAGAAGAAGAGGAAGGAGGAGCAAAGCAAAGGTATGGAATTTGAGTATGGAATTGTATGGAAATTCTAAAGTTTTATATGGATTCTAGTATGATTTTTGTACACAAACTACTTGGGTATGGATTGCTAGGGTTTTCTTTGGATATTAGTTTTGTTCCTTTTCTAGGGTTTTGTTAGGAATACATCCTAACTCTAGATTTATGGGAAGTTGGGTTGAAAATCCCTAGTTGATATCAATTAGATATGGAATCCTTCATAATTGGTTTGTAAAAGTTTAGTGAACTTGGTATGAATCCTTAGTTCTTTAGCTAATAAAAGTGTTTGTGGAGTTGTTTGGAGGGATTCCATGTTAGTTTTGATGAGGATGGAATATAAGAGAATTATGGAAGAAGGTGAATGAAAAGGGAATTTCAGATGCCATTTAAGGCGAGAATCGCGACTGGTACCCGATGAATAGGGGTGAATGCAGGGTACCGCTATCTGAGAGGCAAAATGAATGCAGGGTACCATCCAAAACAGTACGGTACCCTCTCTAGAACAGGTTTGGTACGGTACCAAACGAGTGAAGTAGGTATCAACGATTCCTGCTGACCTCGATTTTGGTATTTTTGCATAGTTAACCTATAATTTGCATATCGGGAGTATAGATAAGGAAGAAATTAAGTGAAAAATGTACCGTAGGAAGTTCATGCCCCAATAATAAGGTAGGAAGTTTCTGAATACATATAATCGTAGGAATGCCTAAGACCAGGTATTAAATGACACTGGCCGCCTGATACGATGGGCGAGGCGGGTTCACGATCGGTGCCCGGCCTCACGCTAGTGCTATGGCGGCTTGTTATGTGGGTAGACACGTTCTGATTGGTGCTTCGACACTCCTACTAGTGGTACGACATACATTACGTGGGCGAGCAAGTTGATCGGTGCCGGCCTCCACGCTAGTCTTCTGATTATAGTATCTTGATTACTTATTGTCTTTGTGTCATACTCATTTATTATTCTTTAGTGCAGAGTATCCCCATAGTTATATGATAATAACTGAGATGAAGAAGAGTAAACAAATGTGCTCCGTTCGATACGCCAATACCTACGGGTATTTTGAATAAGAATAAGCTACGTAACTCCCTACAGGGAGATCGAGAATAAGCATAAAGTTGCCTATCGGTACAGAAGTATGAGTCCTATAGGAAGTCCAGAATAAGCATAAGTATGTTTATAAGCATAAGTAATTATACAAGTTCATTATATGAATGTATGAAAATTCTGATATCTGTTATTGTTATATGCTTACTATAAATGTGTATATGCATAATACATATGTTTCCCACTAAGCGTAAAGCTTAGCACGGGTTTTTAATTCGTGTAGGAACAGAAGAAGGAGACAGAGATCTTCCGCATTCTGCTGGGCCAGCGCACTAGTAGGGGTTCATCATTGTAGGTTCTGCGCTCTGATTGGTAAATGTAAACATATAGTTTTTGTATATGTAAATGAGACTCAGGACTGTATGTATGTGACCCTGTAAACACCACTACGGTGGTAGTTTTATTTTGTATTTTTGTATATGATATGTTGATACAGTTATAAGACTTGGACATACCAACGTCTAATAAGCATGTAAAGAGTCCCAGTCCAGTCTCTCGCGCCTCCGGGCGTGACAGATTGTGTGATCGATTACCATCCCGGAATGGCCAATGTACTAGCAGATGCTTTGAGTAGAAAGTCAGTACAAACGCTTCGAGTGTTGAATGCTCATTTTTCATTATCAAACGACGGTGCAATAGTGGCAGAATTTATAGCAAAACTAGATTTGTCAACTCGAGTGCTAGAGGCACAAAAGAATGATAAGAAAATTGATGCAATTGTAAATCAGAATAGAATGGGGAAAGAAACTAAGTTTACAGCGAAAGATGATGGATTATTGTACTATAGAGATCGGGTTTGTGTACCCAATGTTGAATTGAAGAAATCCATACTTAAAGAGGCACATAGTGGATCTTTTTCTATGCATCCGATAACCGCAATGTATGTCGAGTTTAAGCTTCATACTTGGTGGTCGAGATGAAAAGACATGTATTAAATTTGTGACCAAGTGTATGGTGCGTCAAAAAGTGAAGGTAGAACATCAAGTTCCTTTGTGATTATTACTGACCTACGAAATACACGAGTGGAAATGGGACGAATCACAATAGATTTTTGTGGTGGGTTCTGGGTGACGAAAGAAAGCATTACTTTCGGTTGGGTCGTGTTAGTACAGTTTGACTAAGTCGGTTCACTTCCTGCCGGTGAGCCGGTATTCCTTGACAAAATTTGGTGAGATTTACATAAGGGAAATATTTCGATTCATTGGGATTCCAAATATCGATCGTTTCAGATAGAGATCCGATGTTTACCTCGAGATTTTGGGAAAAGTTGCAAGAGATTTTGGGTACTCAATTGAATTTTAGCACATCGTTCCACCCACAGACGGATGGACAATCGGAAAGAGTGATCCAAGTGTTGGAAGATGTGCTAAGAAGTTGTGTGATCAACTATGAGGGTAGTTGGAATAGACACATTCCTCTATTTGAATTTGTGTACAAAAATAGCTTCCAGTCGAGTATTGGAATGACACCTTATGAGGCTCTCTACGGAAGAAAATCACGAGAACACCATTGTATTTGGGTAGGAGTTGGCCGAAGAAGATAGTGTACCGATTTGATTCAAGCCCAGGAAAAGTGAAAATGATTAGAGAAAGATTGAAAGTGGCCACGGATAGACAAAAATCCTACGTTGACATGAGAAGAAAAGATATTTGATATGAGATCGGCGAAAAAGTGTTTTTGAAAGTATCACCTTGGAAGAAGGTAATGGGATTTGGGAAAAAGGGTAAGTTGAGCCTTAGGTTCATTGGGCCATATGAGGTGATAGAGAAAGTTGGTCCAGTGGCATACATATTAGCTTTACCTCCAAAGTTGGAAAAAATTCATAATGTTTTCCATGTGTCAATGTTGAGGAGGTATAGGTCATACCCATCGCATGTAGTTTCTTCGGAGACGATTGAGTTAAGACAGGATTTGATGTATGAAGAGGAGCCAGTAGAGATCTTGGCTCGAGAAGTGAAAGAGTTGCGGCAAAAGAGAATCCCATTGGTAAAAGTGTTGTGGAGAAACCAAAAGACCGATCCTAGCCACGTGGGAAAGCGAAGAAGTTATGCGCCAGTAATGCCTGAAACTATTCAATGAAGGTAATTTCGAGGATGAAATTATTTTAAGGAGGGAGAGTTGTAACGCCTTGAAAATGCCTAACATTTTATAACATGTGTTCGAGGTGTAAAATAAATTAAATTATATTTTCTGAGTTTAAATGGCTAAACGAAAAATGAAAGAACCAGAAATTTTATAAGAGCCAAATAAATTTGTTAAAAATGTCAAATGAGGACCTAAGGGTCATAATAGGTAATGTAAGTGCCAAAGTATAAATGAGATGAAATGAAGAGGAAATGAAAGTGAAATGAGCTTTAAAATGAAAAAAAGAAAGAGAGAAATGATGAATTAGTGTGGCAGCCAAACATGACCTTAGTCATGTAATGGACAAAGACCAATTTTGGTCTTTAGATGCCACTAACCCACATTTTAGACAAAGGGAGAGGGGAGAGAATTTAGGGCCTGTTCTGGTTGAGGAAGAAAGAAGAACTTGGTGATTTACTTACTCCATAGGATCAAGTTTAGATGTAAAAAAATAAAGAACAAGAAAGAAGAAGATTGAAAGAGATTTGAGGTAAGTAAACCAAACCCTAACCCCTTTTTTCTTGTGTTTGGGTTGGGGAAAACCCTAAATTTGAATAAAAGTGTTTTTATTGGTTGCTCTAAGTTGTTTGATTGGTTGTGGTCCTCAAATGAGGAATTTTTGTATATAGGAAATGTTGGGTTTTTGGGGGAAATGCTGTCAAAATTTTCTCAAAATCCATGTTTTTGTTTTGGCCATAACTTAACCATCACTCATCCAAATTGATTGATTCATATTTATAGGTCAACTAGACTTCTAGGAGAACAAATATCCCTAAAATAAATTGTATCAAATTTTGACCTATTAGACTAGAAATTACCGTCAAAAAGTGAGGCTCTGTTTCGTGTCAGTGCAGGTTGGATTCGATATAGTTTTGGTGTTTTAAGCAGTTTCGTTATTTAGGCCATAACTTGGCCATCACTCATCCAAATTGAGTGATTCAAATTTCTAGGTAAACTAGACTTCTAGGATAACAAATCTCCCTTAAATAAGTGTGTCCAAATTTGGACCCATTGAATCTAAAAAAATTCGTCAAAATGAGGTATCGATGCACAAAGAATGATAAGAATGTCTAAGGATGAGGGAAATGGGGAAAAATAAGAAAGACGATATCTTAGGAAGGGACTTCGGGTGAAATAAGACCTAAATGAAACCTTAGAATATCCAACTAATATGATTGTCATTGTGATGGATTAGGGGCTAACGAGGAGAAAAGCCCGAGTTGAGGTCGAGATTCCGAGGATAGGAATCGAAGGACAACAATCTTTTTGGTTTGTTCCCCACTTCTCTCTCTAATTCCAAAGTGTTTGAATGATTACAAAATGATTTGAATTACTGAAATGATTTATAAGAAAAAGCATATTGATTTGTTTTAATTGATTGTGAAATGATTTATAAGAAAAAGCATATTGATTTGTTTTAATTGATTGTGAAATGATTTGCATATGAAAAATTGCATGAGTATTGAAAATGAATTGTTTGTATAAATGTACATACTATACTGCATTTTTCTATGAATGATTTAGACATATATGCGAATATTAACCGTTAAATTCGTGTTGAGGATAGATTGGTATACTAATAAGGGTCAAATTAAACGTGTGTGAGCGAGCGTCGCTGATATGTCACTTTCAGATCCGTAGCCAGTGGGGCGGTCTCCCGGTAGTGTTCTGAGTGATTTTTAATAACCAATTAAGCCTTAATGGGGGCCGTGCGTGTATAAGACAAATATTTTATACGGCCTACAACTCAGCGGGACCGTGCCGGTGATTCCGTTATCCAGTAAAGCCAAATCATAGGGTTAAATTCGTTTAGGGCAAAATTGAAATGATAAGAAAATTGTGAATACATGATTGGTGTTTTGAATGATTTGGCATGCATATGAAAGTGCATATTTGAATGATCAATAAATTGTAAATGAATGTATATGAAATGAATATATGTATTGTATTGCATTGATCATTCAAAAATGTTAAAAAGCATTGTTTAGAAAAATTGCATGATTTGTATTAAACTGAAATGGAAGAGAGAACTATATAAAACCACTAAGCATGAAAAGGCTTAGCGCGTTGTTTTTATCATCGCGCAGGTATCGAGAGAACAGGTACGAGGACGTAGACCACAGTGAATCAGAGTCATCTTCAAAGTCACACGGAGGATAAGTAAAGCTCCGCCACATGCATACATGAAATTATTCGACTCATTTTGTACAAACACTATTATGAAAATTGAACTCTGATTATGTTTTGTAAATATTTGGATATTGAAAACGACTAATAATGCCTCATTGTATAAATGTGGGAAATGGACCAAATGGACATGAAATCCCACATCGAATGAAAAGAAAAAAAGTTTTTGTGATCAAATGATGGGCCCCCTTTATGTTAAAGTGGTATTTACACATATATATTTTCATTGAGTTTTTGAAATATGTTTGGAAAAGTAATGATATTTGGATTATTCGAAATGATTCAATAAAAAAAGTGAGAAGTTGTCCTTGGAGTCCAGGTTTTGCCTGGGTCGGGTCTGGTCGGGTATGGCGGCGCGAGACGTCACAGTAACAAAACCTTTAATGAAGCATAAGAGAACTACTCAACTACAAGAAAATGAGATGCTGGTAATGGCTTTTGCTTGTGAAAAATTTAGACCATATATAATGTGGGGTCCAATGTCATCATACATCGCGATCATGTAGCAATCAAATATTCTTTTGATGGCAAGGAAATATGCAAACCAAGACTTATTATGGGTATGTATTATTCTTTGAGGAATTTGATTTAGAAATCAAGGACGAAGGGGGTGTGATGTAATAAGCGGATCACTTATCAAGATTAGAAAGGCCTACTGAAGAGGAAAGAGGGATTGAAATAGAAGAAAATTTCCCTGATGAGTAGCTTTGTCATATGTCATTTCAAGTATCCTGGTATGCTGATATTGTGAATTACCTAGCCTGTGGAATTATGCCACCAGAATTCAGCTACCAACAGAAAAGAAAGTTGATGACTGATGTTAGATTTTACATATGGGATGACCCACTACTATTTAGAAGAGGAGCAGATCATATTATCAGAAGATGTGTACCAAAGGCAGAACAGGCTGAAATATTAGATAAATGTCATGCATCACCATATAAAGGGCACTTTGTAGGAGACATAACAACCCAGAAAATTCTCCAATTAAGTTTTTATTGGCCAACTCTATTCAAAGACTATTCTGAATGGGTGAAACATTGTGACAGATGTCAGAGAATGGACAACATAGACAGAAGAAATGAGATACCTCTACAAGGGATCCTGACAATGCAAATCTTTGATGTATGGGGGATAGACTTTATGGGACTTTTCCCACCATCATTTGGAAACCTATACATTCTCGTTGCTGTGAATTATGTATCAAAAGGGGTGAAAGCTATAACTTGTCTCATAAATGATGCCAACACAGTGGTGGGGATTTATTCAAAGAAATATTTTGAGCAGATATGGAGCCCCAAGGACAATCATTAGTGATGAGGGAAGCCACTTTGTAAACAAGTTGTTTGCAAAACTGATAAGCAGATATGACGTCAAACATGTTATGGGATTGGCTTATCACCCTTAGTCAAATAGGCAAGCAAAAATTTCCAATAGGGAAATAAAGAATATATTGGAAAAGACAGTCAACACAAGCAAGAAAGATTGGTCAGTAAAGCTAGATAATGCATTGTGGGCCTACAGGACTGCTTATAAATCTTCTATTAGAATGTCCCCATACAGGATTGTATTTGGAAAGCCTTGTCATCTCCCTCTTGATCTTAAATATAAAGCTATGTGGGCAGTCAAGAAGTTGAATTGTGATTTCCAAGCTACTAAAGAAAAGATATTACTCCAAATGAATGAGTTGGAAGAGCTGAGGAATAAAGCTTATGATAATGCCATGATCTATAAAGATAAAATCAAATAGCGACATAATCAGAAGATTTTGAGGAAAGAGTTCAGAGTAGGAGAGCTTATCCCTCTTGGCACAATTCAAGGCTCGAACTTTTTCCAGGGAAAACTCGAGTGAATGAGTTGGTCCTTACATAGTAGTTGCGATTTACCCCTTTTGGAAGGCATTAACTGCGAAGCCAATTCTAGAGATGAGTTCCAACGTGAATGGTTAGAGGTTGAAACATTACCTTGGAGAGCAGGTCTCGAATTTGAAAGTCAAAGAATTCTTTGAAAGAAAACACATTGCGGTAATCATCGACTAAAGGCTAGAAAATTGGTGACTACTTGGGAGGCAACGAAGCAATTTTCATTATAGGTTGGTGATTTTGTTTCATTCAATGAGTTTGGAATATTTTAGTTGGTAGAGTAGTTTTGTTGAGTACTATTGGCAACATGTAGTGGATTTTGTTAAAATTTAAGGACAATGAAGTTGCAAGAGATATGAAGTTCAATGGAAAGCACTTGACCCAAATACCATGATGCATAGTTGACTACACATGGGAGTCTATTTCCATAACGTGATCTTTAAGGAAAAGGCACATGCTAAGTTTGGAGGAGTGTAATTTTTCTGATTTAGAAATTGCATAGTAGCTTCATTGTTCATTTGTTGGATTTTTAGTTTGAATAATTTCTACAGCACAAAGAATATTTGTTGAATTCCGAATTGTATTGTGTAGAGAAATTTTTTATATTATTTTATTGCCCATGCTCTATTTGAGATACTTAATTCTTGATAGATTTATATTCACAAGCATGATTGAGTGAGTATAAATGAATAAGAACGGAAAACAAATGGAAGTGCGAAAAAAGAAAATACCTTCTCAATGTCGCAACATTGATAGAAATGTCGCGACATCGGCTCCAAAAAGTTCCTTGATGTCGCAACATCTACATTTCAATGTCGCAACATCGTAGTTATAGAATGGCAAATAGAAGAGGAATGTCACGACATCGCCGTGAAATTGCCCCAATCTCATAACATACTTGTTTACAAGAAAAGAGTAAACACAAGATTGACATTAAAATGTCGTGACATCGCTTGTTCAATGTCGCGACATCAAGGCAATGTCGCGACATTGTAATCCCAATGTCGCAACATTAAGTTGAATCACTCATAAATCTTAAGCAATGTCGCGACATTGAGTGGAGTCACTTAAAATTTTTTTCAATGTCACGACATCGAAACTCAATGTCGCGACATCGCACTTAGGGTTATTTCTATATTTAAAGGAACACTTAGTGAATTGTCAATTTCAAACCAAATCCTTCAAAATTTCTGAGATCTAACTCCATTCAAATCTCCTTTCGAAACCAAGAAATGTCAAATCCCAACTCGCCCACCCTAAGCGGTAGTAAGATTTTATTTAGGGAGCTTCTAAGAAGAGGGCGAACAAGAGAACCAAGAGATTGCTCTTGAGGAAGTGAGAGAAGAAAGTGAGGAGGAGATCAAGGTTGAAGCAGGAGATGCTAGAGCTTTCTACTTCGACAAGGGAGCAGAAGCTTACAAGAAAAACCTTGCAAAAAGGGGTTTGTAGAAGAGCGAGGGTTCAAGAAGCTAGTGGCTCCCTTCAAAGAGGAAATCGAGAAAAAGGGTTGGGAAATTGTGAGCAGGCATATGATGTACGCTCTGAAAATACCCTAATAGTTTTATAACATGTTTAGGGTATAAAATAAAATAAATTGTATTTTTTTTTTAGCATTTAAATTGCTAAAAGCAGAAAAAAAAAGTGATAAAACACAAATTTTACAAGGACAAGGGTTAATTTAGTAAATATGTCAAAATAAGGACCTAAAGGGTCATAAATGAAGAGTATATATGCAGTAAATTTGATGAAATGAAGTGGAAATGAAATACAAATGAAGCCCTAAAATGCAAAAATGAGAGAAGAGGAATTTGTGGGCTAGCCAAACAAGTGAAGAATTTTGATTAAAGACCAAAAATTGGTCTTTGAGAGGCATTTTGCACATTTGGCAAAAGAAGGGGAGAGAAAGTGCTAGGCCTTTTTCGGTTGTGAGAGAGGGAGGAAGATTAGTGGTCTTTTCTCTATGAAATCAAGGATTAAGGTGATCAAGAGGAAGAAGGAAGATTGGTGTTGAAGAATCAAAGATTTAAAGGTAAGAAATCAAACCCTAACCCCTTTCCTTATTGTGTTTGGGTTTAATGAAAACCCCAAATTGGAATAAAAGTGTTTTTATTGGTTGTAGATAAGTTTTGGGGATGCTCTAGGTTGTTTGGTTTTTTGGTTTTGATTGGTTGTTTTGGTTCTTAAACTAGGAGTGTGTGTGTATAAAGGAAATGTTGGGTTTTAGGGGAGATCTTGTCAAATTTTCCAAACCCATGTTTTTTAGGGCATAACACTTAATAACTCATCAAATTGAGTGTTTTGAATTCTAGGCAAACTAGACTTCTAGAACAAATATCCTTGAAATAAGTGTGTATCCAATTTGGACCCCGATAGACCTAGAAATTCGTAGTGAGGCTGTTTTGGTCAATTGTAGTTCGAGTTCTGATCTGAGTTTTGGTGTTTCGAATAGTTTTGGTATTTAGGCCAAGTGAGTTTCACTCATCGAATCGAGTGATTCAAATTTACGGCTAAACTAGACTTCTAGGAGAACAAATTTTCCTGAAATAAGTGTATTCAAATTTAGACCCCATTGGACCTAGAAAATTAAAATCAAGCCCGAGAAACTGTTTCGGGTTAATTAAGTCCCGAGTTCGATACAGTTTTGGTGTTTCGGAATAGTTTTGGTATTTAGGCCATAAGTTGAGTTTCACTCATTCAAATTGAGTGATTCAAAGTTCTGGGTAAACTAGAATTCTAGGAGAACAAATTTCCTTGAAATAAGTGATTCAAAGTTGGACCCCATTAGACCCAGAAATTCGTCTAAAGAGAGCCCTGTTTTTTGGCAAATGCTGTTTCTATGTTGAAAATATAATAGTCCTGAATGTTTAGGACATATTTGGAGCTTCGATGCTCCGAATTGGATGATTCCAATTTCCGAATAAAATATATTTATAGAGGAAAAATGGACTTGAAAGAAGTTGGGTAAAATATGGCTAATTTGTTCCCATAAAATTTTTACAAGTGAAGGTGTGTTGGGTAGAAAACAACCCTAACTAGAAACCTAAATAAACCAAGCGATATTGTTCTCTAATTGTAGTGGATTAGGGGGTTGGCGACGAGGAAAGCCAAGTCGAAGTTAGGGATAGGAATCGAAGTGTGACGACCTTTTGGTTAGTTCTTTATTATTCTCTTGTTCAAGTATCTAGAATTGTTTGTGCAATTATTGAAATGATTTTCATGTATATTGATTTATTTTAAGTGATTTGAAAAATTGATTGTGAAATGATTGCCGTGAAAAGTTGCATGACTATTGAAATGTCTTTATTTAATTATATATATATACCTATTTTAAATTTCTATGACTAATTTTTAATGCCTTAATAGAATGGCCATAATGATATTCCGAGTTAAGGATATATTCGTCATACCAATAAGAGTCAAACTGCGGTGTTGAGCGAATGTAATGTAGTGTCATTCGATCCGTAGCCGGCGGAGACCAGTATCGATAGTGTTCACAGATGATTTTTAATAACCGGTCCCATTGGCCAGCGAGGCCGTGCGTGTTATAAAACCTTTTATCTTAGGCCCTACGACCTAGCGGGAGCGTGTCGGGGTGATTCCGTTATCCTACGCACAGAAAACATTGGCTAAATTCGTTTAAAGGAAAAATGATAAGAATATTTGTGAAATGCATGATTTGAGTTTTGAATGAGTTATTGCATATGAAAGTGCATATTTGGAATGATCAATGAATTGTAAATGAATGTATATGAAATGAATATATATATATATATATATATATATATATATATATACTATATATATATATATATATATATATACTGCTGCTATATATGTATTGTATTGCATTGATCATTATTAAGGTTAAAAGCAGCATTGCTTTGAAAAGTGGCATGAATTTGTGTTAAAAACGAATAAAATGAAGAAGCGTATAGAACCACTAAGCATGAAAATTCTTAGCGTGTTGTTTTTATCATCGCGTAGGTACCGAGTGAACAAGTTCAAAAGTAAAGACCGTGCAAGCGCATAGTCATCGTCAAAAGCCGCACGGAGTAAAAGTAAAGCTCCGACCATGCATACATGAAACCCCATGATCGTTTTTTGATACTTTTTGTATTAAAACTATGTTGTGAAAATTGAGACAGAGGATAAATGTTTGTAAATGTTTTTTATATTTAAAGCGGCTTATAAGCAGCTGATGGGTGCCTAAAGCACTCATTACAAACCCACAGAGTTGCGAGATTCGGGATCGATTTTATATATATATATATATATATATATATATATATATATATATATATATATATATAGTTGTGTTTTGATTACTTTTCTAATATTTAGTTTATTTGGTTTTGTACTTGAAACAACGGAAAATCTTTGGAAATGGAGCCTTGTAGGAGGCACGGAAGAGTGGTGCGAAGAGAGTCGATAGCGTCCACGATGTCCCAGCGTTTGACATTGCGAAGAGATCTCGAACCGACCTTATCTCTTGGAGGCTATAAAGGAAGGGGAGAAGTCAATTAGAGTCGAGAGTGGTTTGAGCTAGGGTTTGAGGAATTGGAGCTTGGAACAAGGAAGACTTGAAGATGACAACACAGGATAGAGATTTGAAGAACCCGAGAGATCGTCATTCCCTCGATCATTGAAGTTTTCTCTATTCATATACTTATGTCTTGCTTTTCATTTGTATTGGAACAGAACATAGTGAGGTTCTAATTTTGTGGTTTAGGGTGTTGGTAGAGATTTGGACATGAATACTAAGTTAAAGTTTTAGCCTGTTTATAATTCCAATATCTTTTATATACTTGTTTTACCATTAACTCATGCTTTGATGAAATCATATTAATTTATGATCAATCTTAATATGTGAGTGGTTCTTTGTAAGATCTGAGAAGTGAATGACGATTTAGACATAGTTGGGTTAACCTAATAAACTTGGTAATATAGGATTATCAATGATTAGGAAACAGGAGTTTTGCACTCTATGCCTTTAATGCTTAAGGTTGAGCCAAGGGCAAGAAGCCTAGTGATTAAGGAAGTTAAGCGACCTTGAGAAAGGCTTTAATTACATTAGATGAGGCGCAGTAGAAAAACATTATATTAGATAATGGAATGGAATGTGACATTACATAGTAGGATTGTCGATAAGCACCAGCACCACGACCTTTGCATCTTTGAACACTTTTACATCTGAAACGAACAATTACCTTAGTCATAGTTTAATTCGCTTTTAGTTCCGCTTAGCCATCACGATTGCTAGTTTGAATATTAAAAGAGTATTGTAATTTTGGTATATCACTACGATTAAGGTTTTTCCTGTGGATCCGTCAGGTACTTAGGTTTTTATTACTTGACAAGCGTATACTTGCACAGAATAGGCACTTTGCACTTCTATTTGCATGTCCACAAAAACACAATCACGCAAACGCCTATCAAGTTTTTGGCGTCGTTGTCGAGGATTCGCCTATTTATTCGTAGTGTTTATGCTAATATCAATACTAAGTACTTCTTTGGTACTTCAGACATTTGTTTTGCTTAAATTTTTTATACTTTATTTTTTTCTTTGCTTTGAGACAAACTTGCAGGTACGTTAGGTTGTATGCGATGGGAACCTGCAGGAAATCTTATTCCTTTGGATCCTGAAATTGAGAGAACTTTGAAAAGAATTCTGAGAGACAAGAAAGAAGTAGCTAGAATGGAACAACTACCTATGGGACCGATGGAAGAAAATAGAGACGACGATGTTGGTTCGATTAGAGGAGGTAGTATACATCCTGATGTGGAAAATATGGATAATTTGTTGCCACCTATCAAGGATTATAATTAGCGTGCATTGGTTACTCCGCTTTTGTGATTAGGAGACCAACAGCTCTGGTGAGCGACTTGAGCTCAGTCCATCACCCTCTGGTTACTTTCTGAGGAATCCGAGTTCCATGGACTCGCACATGAGGACCCAAATGTTCATATCCTTAAATTTTTGGAAGTGTGTGATACAGTTAAATATAATGGGGTAAGTGGTGATGTTATTAAGCTTCGATTGTTCCCATTCTCATTGAAGGATAAAGCTAAGCATTAGCTCATTTTAGAACCGCCAGACTCAATAACATCATAGGATGACTTATCGAACAAATTCCTGCCTAGATTCTTTCCCGCTGCTTAAAGCAACAAAGTTGAAATTGACATGTTAGCTTTATCGGTATGAAGGAGTCATTCTATGAAGCATGGGAGAGATTCAAAGATTTGTTGAGAAAATGCCCTCACCGTAGTTTCACCAAATGGATGCAAGTCCATCATTTCTACAATGGTTTGAGTCGTCCCACTAGGACTCTTATTGATACTTCTACTGGAGGAGCGATTATAGGAAAGAACGAAGTGGAAACTTATCAAATTCTTGAGAACATAGCCTTCAATGATTGTTAATGACGGTTAGAGAACCTTACCGAAGAAACCGGGTTGGAGTGTTTGATTTAGACATGTTCTGAACTTATACGTAAGTGTCTCACTTTCGAGAGCAACTCTGACTTCTCGACAATTAGGTTCTCACATATTTATTGCATAAAGTTGAAGAAGCCCACTTGCATGCGAGCAATGTCATGGACCTCATCCCACCTCTCAGTGCCTAATGATGAACGTCATGGGAGATTTGACTATTGAACAAGCTCAATATATGGTGGGATTCCCACCCCAAGCCGAGGCTTGACCCATATGGTCAAAATTACAATCAGGGGTGGAAGAACCATGATTTTTCATGGAAAAGATTAGAATGTGGAAGTAATCTTAGCAGAACAAAAACAAATCGCTCCCAGCCACCTCCAAGAAAGTCGAATCTAGATATGAAAAGTAGACAGGTTAAGCTAATATGCATATGAATATGATGAAGTCATGATGATTCGAGAATGAAACTACCAGGACATCATTGAACAATCAAGCGACTCGACTCAAAAATTTGGAGGTCAAATGGGCCAAATGGCTTAGTTGTTGAGTGAAGGCAGCACGAAAATCCTACCTAGTACTTACGAGGTGACCCGAGGAGAGAGCGAAGAGGAACACTGTTTATCACCACGAGGTGGGTAAGACTTTGGAGCGGTCCGAGTTAAGGCACAAGAAGATGAAGAAGAGAAAACCCTATAGGAGATGAAGCGATCTTGAGATCGCTAAAGATATTGAAAGGTTAGTAAAAAACCGAGTCTCGAGATACACGAGGAGAAAGTTGAAGTTCGAGAAACCTAAGTATGATGAGGAAGCTATTATCCGCGTATCAGTAAAGGCGAGAAAGAACAAATTGGATAAGCGGTTTAAATGGGTTCATGGATATCTTTAAAAGCTTCACACATCAACATCCCATTTAACTAAAAAGCACTTGAAAATGCCGAGGTGCTTGAAATTCATGAAGGACGTCTTGTCCAAGAAAAGGAAGTTGGGGAGGCTATTAAACGTCACTCTTTGTCATAGGTGTAGTGCTATGTGCAAAACCACCTCTTTAAGTTGAAAGATCGGGTAGCTTCATAATCCAGTGCCATTAGAGATGCGGTATTTGAAACCTTTGTCTGCGATTTGGAGTCGCGACATTAATCTTATGCCATGGTGATCTTTAAGGCGAGGTTGGGAGCGCGTCCTCTGACTGATCCACATTGCGACTAAGCGGATCGATCACTAACTCATCCGCGTGGTATCATAGAGGATGTGTTAGTCAAAGTGGACAAAATTATCTTTCCCACATATTTCATCATTCTGGACATGCAAGAAGATAAAGAGGTCCCAATCATCCTTGGGCGACCATTCTTAGCCACGGGAAGGGCAATGATTGATGTGCAAAAGGGCGAACTGAGGTTGAGAGTTCAAGAAGAGGAAGTGACATTCAATGTCTTTAATGCCATAAAGCATCCACATGATCACAGACGAGTTGCTTAGGTGGATATGCTAGAGGCTATAGTGTGTCTAGCCAATTGGTTCCTTCGAACCATTGAGTGCTGACCCATGATGATCCCTTCCTCTTGTGAAGATGAGGCGATTCAGAGTATGTAAAATGGATAGACTCTTTGGCTCGAATAGAGAAAGTATTTTGAATCTTTGGGGAGCTAGCCCTGGCCGGATTGACCTCCCTCTATTGAAGCCCCTATTGTGGAAGAAACAGCTCCCGATCATTTGAGATATGCTTATCTTGGGAATCTACACTCCCGTTATCATCTCATCCTCCCTCTCTAACATGGAGGAGGAGAAATTGTTAAAGATCCTTAAGGAGCATAAAGAAGCAATTGGATGGTTCCTAGCTGATATAAAGGAGATAAGGCCATCTATGTGTATGCATAGAATATTACTAGAGGAAGATAGCAAACCGATAGTGGATGCCCAGAGACGTTTAAATCCTTCCATGAAAGGAGTAGCTAAGAATGAGGTACTTAAATGGTTAGATGTTGGAGTGATATACCCTATAAGACAATTCATGGGTGAGCCCTATCCAGGAGGTGCCCAAGAAAGGAGGGACTACGGTGGTAGTAAATGAGAAAAATGAATTGCTCCCGACCAGAACAGTTAGAGGATGGAGGATTTGTATTGACTACCGGAGACTGAACAAAGTGACCAGAAAAGACCATTTCCCACTGTCATTCATTGATAAGATGTTAGATAAACTAGCGAGAATGAAGTACTATGCTACGGACCCGAATACTGGATCACAATCGGATCCTGTAGCTACAGAAGATCGGGGAGAAGACCACCTTCATGTGCCCTTATGGCACATTCGCTTTCCGAAGAATGTCATTTGGGCTGTGTAATGCGCCCGAGAACCTTTCAGAGATGTATGATGGTAATATTTTCGGACATGGTCGAAAAATCCATTGAAGTCTTCATGGATGATTTCTCAATGATTGGATCTACATTTGATGACTGCCTCCATAATCTGACGTTGGTACTAAAGAAGTGGATGGAAACCAATTTAGTGTTAAATTGGGAAAAGTGCCACTTTATGGTGAGAGAAGGTATAGTATTAGGGCATCGCATATTCGGAAGAGGAATTGAGGTTGACCGAGCCAAGATTGAGATCATAGAGCGCACCTCTCGCGTCAACAAGGGAGTATAGAGTTTATGGGCCACGAGGTTTTATAGACGGTTCATCGAAGATTTCTCTAAAGTTTAACAGTTCTCTAATCTTCTTATGCAAGGTGTGTCGTTTGAATTCAATGAGCCATGCCGCATGCTTTTGAAGGTGTTGAAGAAGTTGACCTCGACCCCAAAGTAGTCGCTCTGGGTGGAACCTTCCATTTGAACTTATATGTGATGCAAGCAACTTTGTAGTTGGGGCCGTTTTGGGCCAGAGAAAAGAAAAGTTCTTCTATGCCATCTATTATGCCAGTCGAACATTGAATGATGCACAACTCAATTATGCTACAACAAAGAAAGAATTATTAGCTGTTGTGTTTTCTTTTGACAAATTCAGACCTTATCTTATAGGGAACAAGGTTATTGTGTTCACAGATCATTCTGCAATCAAATACTTGATGACTAAGAAAGACGAAACCTAGACTTATTCGTTGGGTGCTTCTATTGCAAGAATTTGATGTGGAGATTCGAGATAAGAAGGGTTTCGAGAACATGGTAGCCGATCATTTGTCAAGATTGGAAACTCCAGAAACAGTGTAGAAACATCATTTGTAGATTGATGACATGTTCCCAGATGAACAAATACTATCTTTGTCACATGATGAAACATCACCATGGTTTTCCGACATAGCCAATTATCTGTCTGCCGGTATTACCCCACTTGACCTCACTTATCAACAAAAGAAGAGATTCTTTGTAAAGTGAACCTTATTTATGGGAAGGCTGATCCTATCTTTAAATAGTGCGCATTCGGATATTCGAAGGTGTGTGCCGGAAAGTGAAGTGGGTGAGATATTGATGCATTGCCACTCTTTAGAATGTGGGGGTCATTTCAATGGACAGAGAATAGTGGCCAAGGTACTACAATCAGGTTTTTATTGGCCTTCTATATCAAAGATGTGCACTCGTTTGCAAAGTCTTGTGATCGATGTCAAAGGACCGGGAACATTGGACGACGAAATGAAACACCATTCACGAATATTCTAGAGATCGAACTTTTTGATGTCTGGGGCATTGACTTTATAGATCCATTTCCATTGTCCTATGGACACAAGTACATACTTTTGGCAATGGATTACGTGTCTAAGTGGGTGGAAGCCATTCCACCCATTACTTGTGATGCCAAAGCAGTACTGCGCTTCATCAGGAGTAACATCTTTTCAAGGTTCGGGACCCCTAAAGCGGTCATCAGCGATGAAGGCTCCCATTTCTATAACAAGTTGTTTGCATCGCTCCTAGCTAAATATGGGGTGAAGCATTAGGTGACACTTGCATATCACCCCCAAAGCAATGGGCAAGCTAGGTATCAAACAAGGAAATTAAGAAAATCTTAGAAAAGACAGTTAATGTGACAAGAAAAGACTGGGCGAACAAAATCGATGATAGCTTATGGGCTTATCGCACAGCTTTCAAGACCCCATTGGGCATGTCTCCGTACCGAATCGTCTATGGTGGAAGCACCACCTGCAATAAATTAGACACAAAGCATGCTGAAGTAGTAGAATGCGAACATGAATTTAAAGATGGTGGGAAAAGAGGATGCTTTAGTTGAATGAGCTGGATGAACTTAGGCAGAATGCATATGACAATTCAAGAATCTATAAGGAGAAGACCAAGGCGTGGCATGACAAGCACCTAATGCATAATGAGCGCTAAAACCGATTAAATAAGTATTCTTCAATTCATAGTGGAAATTGTTCTCGGGAAGAACTCAAAAGTCAAGATGGTGCAGACCGTTTTGATCACTTAAGTCTTCCCCTACGGTAGTGTCGAGCTAATGCACCTTGAGAGAGGTCGATTCAAGGTGAATGGGCAGTGAGTGAAGATTTATTTGGGTGGTCAATTTGAGAAGCATAAGTCCACCACTAGTTTGAAACTGACATAAGAAATGCTTGGGATCACGAAATTTTTATTGGGCACTAGTTAGGCGGACACAACTTGGTCGAGCTAACGACAGTAAACAAAGCGCTACTTGGGAGGCAACCTAAGGATTTAAATTATTGTGGTCTTCAGTTTTTCTGATTTTAAGTTTGCTAGGTTTAATTTTGCTTGTTTTAATTTTAATGCATTTGTGTTGCAGGCTTCGAGGTTCCGAGGTTGCCGTGGTGAAGGAGATATAGCACGAAAAGCCTTGTGCAGGCTTTGGGAGAAGTAGATCTAATGCATGGAGTTTTTCTATACTTAGAAAAAATTTTGTCCAAATTTCCTGGATATTGGTCTTGGGAACACTACGACGTTGAAAATATACCTCTCGGGCACGTCGCGACGTTGGTTTCTAGCGTCACAACATTGAAAACATACTACTCTGCAACATCGTGACGTTGTAAATCAAGCCTCTTTGTAACGTCGCGACATTGGCCCGAACGTCGCAACGTTGAAATTAAAACTCTCGGGGAATGTCACAATGTTGGCCCGAACGTCGCGATGTTACCCTGGTTTTAGACACAGACTCGTTCATTTTCTCCCCTTCGACATTTCCAAAACCCTAGTGTGCTCTCACCGTCTTGTAGGTTTTTCGGCCAGATTACGATCCCAACACTCCCAACGCTCAGCTTAGGCCTCCTTAGAACCCTCCATAGCCTTAGGCCCATCTCAGCTTCGAAACGTCTAATGTTCACTGACATTTGGAGACCCTTCCTACGGTCTCCTTTTTAGCTCTATTCAGGTCTTGGTTTTGCTACACTCCCCTCTTTCTAGGTGGTTTGTGTCTTAGAAGGTGTTCTAGGGTTGGTTGGGGGTTCCCTGGGCCAGTTTTTCGGTGCGTCGAGCCCACACTACTTTTGTACCCACTACGTGTTTGCTAGTTGGCTGAGTGGGTTTGGGTTAGCTCTGTCTTCTTTTTGGCTGGGTGCGATCCACTAGGGGTGTGGTAGCCTACTAGAGGATCACCTTCGCCTTTACGTTCACCCCGTAGTCAAGGAACCCCGTGCTTGATGTCGACGAAAGCAAAAATGAGCTTGAGAGTAGTCGGGCCAATGGAGAACCTTCTCATGCCTACGATCATGGTAAATTCGTCAATGAGAGCGTGACCGAGAAGTTTAGCCTCATCTCTGCCAATCGCTCCTTCATTAAGGAGAAGGGATTTCAACGTCCCGACGATTTTTTCCGGGAAACCATTGCGCGGAAGGGTTATGGTGCATTGTGCCAACCTTCGCGACCGGCTACCACGATGGTTGTGCGGGAATTCTACGCCAACCTAGCAGCCCATGTGCTTAAAAAGGTCCATGTCCATGAGGTGTTGGTAGACTTTAGTGCGAAGTCTATCAACCGCTATTACAACCTTGGCGGTTATGTGGCCTTGGTAGGGGGTCCGATTTGATAACCTCGTCGACTGCGAAAACATATGCCATTGAATGTCTGAATGCCAAAAAACGAGTGTCTCTCTATCTGAGACTCAAACATGAGTAAAAATTGCCACGTCGGGCCCATTCATCGAACTCACCAAAATATAATATTAATTATATTACAATAGTTTCAAAGAGTTAGTTACACTCTTATACAACAGCCATCAATCATACTTGATTTCATCTGTGTTTTACAAAATATATGTCAAGCACAAGTTAGCTTTCTTCTCAAAAATTGCCTCTAGTGAGCGTCGTCTTCTTGAATACTCTCTGTACCTGAAAGGGGGAACCCACGAAGGGGTGAGCAATGCACAGTAGTGATATTTTCCTACATGGATTACTCCCCACCCAAGTGCTCATGCAATGGCACACCAAAACATTCAAGTAAAACATACAAGTCCCTACTCAAATGTCTACATGTTATGGATGAGAATGTGATACACCCATCCCCACATCTCGAGCCCTCACTGACTCCCTCACGCATGCCTAAGCCAAGTGTGAGAAACATTATTTTCAAAACAAAAGGTTTTTATTCTTGAAAACATAATACCAATTTTCTGATAAAATTCTATTAGACAAACCTCCGAGGTGAATTTTCTGGATAACTCTCTGAAACAGTCATGGGTCATCCTCCGCGATGAACTGTTGGACAACTCTCCAAGGCAATTCTTCGGAAAATCTTCCCATCAAATTCATTTGACAGCCATGTTTTTCATGTCATACACTCATACCTCTTGTTCCTAGGTTACTGATATATGAAATGCAATATGCCATTTCACAATAACTCATGTTAATACATCAAGCATGCAAATATATATTAACGAAATTCACACTGCATGTTATTCATACAAGCAATAACACACAACCAGGTCACAATCTTAGACCCATCCAACAAGGTACCTCACGGCCCCTTCACAAACATGAACCGGTTTGGTTCCCGATCATCCACTCTGACATCAAACAACCAGAAGACCTAGAAACTTTTAGTTTCCAGTTCAAACCCCAACCCACCATAGTCTTAGACTGTGTGAAACCAGTCATAAAAACCCTCTATCCTTCAATCCCAAGTTTTTGGAACTAAACCATATGGCCTTTCATGGCCTCCATGGCTTGACCATACCATACCCCGATACACTACGCCTACAACATGCCATGCGATAGATCATGTCATATCAAAACTACTCACCTCAACACAACAAAATACAACTTTGCACACTTGGTACAAAACATAGATTTTAAGAAGAGTTATGATCACCTACTACCTCCATGAGCACATGTTTGGAATCTTGACTCGATGGTCTTTCCATAGAGATTACAGAACACTTTAAATAAAAGTTTGGACGAAGAAGTTGTGACCTTCGAGTTGGGAGGTCTCACATGAGTGGCGGCCCTGCAGGCCGACCCTACTCGGCCCGATACAGCCGACCTGCCCTAGCCGGCGAGCTCTAGTACCCACTATCCTCCACAAGCACATGGATGTAATCTGGACTCAATAGGCTTTTCATAGAGTCTAAGAACACTAGAAATGGAGTTCGGATGAAGAAGTTATGACCTTCCAAAGTTGGAGGTCACACATGAGTAGGCGGCACTACTGACCGACCCTGACACATACTGGCCGACCTACCCTAGTTGACGGCTCCGGTACAATGCCCTCCACGAGGGCATATGGATGGAATCTTGACTCAATGGGATTTCCATAAAGTCAAGGGAACCGAAACGGAGTTCGGACCCAAAAGTTATGTTGTCCAGAAGTTGGAGTCACATAGGGACGGATCAAACCAGGCCGGTGAGGCCTAGGCGACGACCTGGCCAATTGACGATCTGGTTTGAGGCGACCTCTAGCGGATGACCTCAGCGATTTGACCTCCGTCAGGGCTTTCACTTAGACTATTTAGAATTATGGACCATAACTTGGGCTACAAAGTCCGAATTGAGAAATTGAAAAGCCTAACATCAAGTTCATTAATGTGGCTACAATTTACCTGAAGGATTCACTACCAAATTTCCTTTATTTCCCATCCAAAAACCAATTCTAAAGTCCGGTTAATGTGTACTACCACAATATGGCAGCTTCCCATGGTTCAAATACAACGAACATTCCCAGCAAGACAAGACAATAACACTTAGTTATTCATTTAACTATAACACATAAAATGGCACACAAGGACAATTACTTAGTCAAATCAGTCCCAATTATCCGAAAATAGTCTTAAGTCTCCGACCTGCTTGTCTGAAGTCTTGGGACGAGTCACCACGACCACTCACGGCCTCACATAACCCATGCCATTTGAATGGCCCTTAGACAAGAATTAAACCAAGTAGGAGAAAACCCCCTACCTCTCGGAGTTTGTCGAAACTCCCCAACTCTGGTCTCTATGCCTTCGCCCTCGTCATGAGAATGAACTCTTCCTCTTATTTTGCCTGAAACCACCGGTCCGATCACCCAAAAATCTAGAGAGAAGGTAGAACCTCTCTATCTAATTTCTCCCTCTCTTTTCTGTTCTTTCTTTCTCCTCTACTTCCCCCACCCCTCCCCCAAGCTAGGTTGGGGAGAAGATAGAGTCAAGTATTTATGTCATACTTTTGGCCCCCAGGATTATATCCTCTTATCCGTCTATGGATTTCCCTCCAATGACATGATGCCACATGTCACCTATGGTCCACACATGAGCTCAGTGTTTGAATTATCTCACGCTTGACACGTGGCACACTATGAGCCACTCATCACATACTAAGTGTCCTGCACTACTCTCGGTGCCTCGAAAAACGTGAAATTCCTGCTATCTCAAAATTCGACAAAATTCTACATGGTAGCTAGATTTCGCTAGACGATTCCAATGGTGAAGTCCATTTCGTCATCCGAGACTAGAAAAATTCCGGATTTGACCAAGAACACCATTCTATCGTTCCTCGAAAATCGGGTTTTAGGGGTTTCACAGGTTAACTCCGAGGCCTTTGATCGGCTTCACGAACGCCCTAACTATCCGGAAGTCCTTCGATTGCTAACAAATGGGCAGGGTGAGTGGAAATTGAAACGAGGGACACGCCGTGCACTTCAAGGCCAAACACTTGGCCTATATACCTAAGGTGTGGCACCATTTTATCACATCTCGTCTCATCTCGACGATGATCGTTTGTGAGGTGACGGCGAAACAAGCATTGCTCAATTTCTCCATCATTCAAGACATCCCGTTTGATGTCGGTCAGGTTATAGAAGACGCCATCCTCTATAACTGGGATGCTAAGATGAACCTCGGGCACCTTTCATCTATAGCTGTGCGAGAATGTAGGGGGTCTTGGATTGGAGGACCTCTTGAGGCCCTAGATCCGTCAATTGAGCCATCGTGGTAAAAAGATAAGTCGGGCGTTTCCTCGATCCGGCCAGCGGTTTATGACAGGGTCATGAACCTTGGTCAGGGAAGGAGTTGATAGCATAGACCTTGTTTGGCATGTGTGATGAGACCCAGGGTGAGGCGGAGCCCACCCTCCCTCCTCCATCTCCCACTTGTCCTTTGCCTACCCTTGAGGACCAGGTTCAGGACCTCATTACCCGGCTTGATGCATTATGGGATGAGACCCAGGAGCATCGGGTCACCATGAGCCAGGATATGGATGTGCTACGGGCCAACATGCGCACAGTACTCCACAAATAGCAGGTCATCCAGCAACAGCTTGCCCAGCTGCTTGCCTTACATGTGCTACCACCACCACCGCCACCACAGTGATCCCCGAGATCAATAGGGGATATGTTTATGTTCCCTTACATGTGTTCCCTTCCTTCTTTCTTTCTTTCCTTGCCTATGTTTATGTTTATGTTCGTTGTTTAGATATGTTTACGCTTATGTTTATGTTCGTGTTTATATATGTTTAGGTTATGCTTATGTTCGTACGTTCACAGTTTTCATCTAGGTTTGTGTGTTAGGATGTCTTAGTTAATTTTTTGTTCTAGGATTGTGTTAAGTAGTATGTGTGCGTGATACCATGATTGCAAATCAAGGATCTTTTTTACTTCTCCAGAATTTTCGAAAACACACAGTTTAAGTAACAAGAAAGGATCCTTAGGCTGTTAGATGCTCAGGAATTACATGCTTGGATAGGTAGGAATGACATAGTGAGTCACCTCCTTGGTGTTCAAGAAACCAATTCCAAAGTAGTCCACCACACACTTTCCAGTAATTGTGATCTCCGAATATGCCTAGGTTCGGATTTGCTCACTAACGTTCAACGAGCCTTGAGTGTTTCTAAACACCCAAGTGATGGGACACCGTAGAAAAGAGGATTGCCATCGAGCCCCAACGAAAAAGAAAAGAAAAGAAAAGAGACAAATAAAAAAGAAAGTGTGAATAGAATAAGTGGGACCTTCTAGTTGGAATCCTAGGCACAGTCCGAGGGGCCTCTCAAAGCCTAATGCCCTGAGCCAACTAACTGGAACCCATTGACTTCTTGCCGGATTACATGGAATGAGGAGGATAGAAGTTTCCTGACTGAGGCCCAGGTTTGGTTGAGTGTTCGGAGTGAAGTTCTAGGGGAACTAAATGTCCAGTGCCCTTAACCAACTGGTGGGGAAGTCG
Organism: Tetrastigma voinierianum; assembly: GCA_016808115.1. NCBI lineage: Eukaryota > Viridiplantae > Streptophyta > Magnoliopsida > Vitales > Vitaceae > Tetrastigma > Tetrastigma voinierianum. The sequence goes on along the minus strand of JAEQBH010006659.1, from coordinate 90,246 downwards.
TGTGGATCCAGCATAGGACACTCAACTACTGCCCCAAGACACTAAAGATTCGTTTATGAATAGGTAGGTTAATATGAATAAATATAGTGCGTTCTTATCGGCTCGTGGTTAGACTCTCCCCGAATGGGCTAGTTGCATTCATGTTTGGGTATACGGAGTTGAGTTATATGCTAGAGATCATACATCCAATGCACATAGACTTCATGGGAAAGGCCATAGAAAACCTAGGAGGTGAGTCACTTGTCGACCGAACAAGATTCGACTGAATTCTTTCGAAAGTCGAACAACCTTAAGGATCCTCTAAAATTTGAAACAAAGGGCAAGATTTGTGAGTTTGGTTCATTTCAATCCCTCATCTTGGCAACATGTGCATCACCCTCGTATCGTTAAGTTTAGTATGTTATTATTTGTGTGTTTGGTTCAGAGTCTTTTTCTTGCTTGGGGACAAGCAAGAAGCTAAGTTTAGGGGTGTGATGAGTGCCCAAACACTCATTACAAACCCAGGATTTAGTGAGATTAGGATCAATTTCATATATATGAGCATGTTTGATTAGCACTAATATTTAGTTTTATTTGGTTATTGTAAGAGAAACACTGGAAAATGCTGGAAATGGAGCCTTGTAGGAGGCTTGGAGAAGATTGGTGCAGAAAGTCATCCCAAAGTCGCGACGTCCCAACGTCGCGACATTGCGGGAAAGTCTCAACAAATCTTATCTCTTAGAGAGGCTATAAAAGGAAGGGGAGAATCCAATTAGAGGGTTCAAAATTGGTTTGCATAGCTAGGGTTTGAGGAATTGGAGCTTAGAACAAAGGAAAGAAAACTTGAAGACCAACCTTTCAGAGAGAGACTTGAAGAACCCAAGAGATTGTCATTCCCTCAATTATTGAAGTTTTCTCTATTCCTATACTTATGTCTTACTTTTCATTTGTATTGGAACATAACATAATGAGGTTCTAATTTTGTGGTTTAGGGTGTTGGTAGAGATTTGGACATTAATACTATGTTAAAGTGTTAGTCTTTTATAATTTCATTATCCTTTATATATTTGTTTTACCATTAACTCATGCTTGGGTGAAATCATATTAATTTCTAATCAATCTTAATATGTGAGTGATTCTTTGTAAGACCTGAGAAGTGAATGAAGAATTAGACATAGTTGGGTTAACCTAGTAAACTTAGTAATATATGATTATCAATGATTAGGAGGCTCAGGAGTTTTTTGCACTTTATGCACCTTTAATGCTTGGGCTTGAGCCAAGGAGCAAGAAACCTAGTGATAAAGGGAGGTTAAATGACCTTGAGAAAGGCTTTATTTACATTAGATAAGGGCCGCCTTGGAAAACATATTAGATAATGGGAATGGGTCAGCGGCATTACATAGTAGGATTGTCCAACAACACCAACACCTGACCTTTTGCATCTTCAGGCACTTTTACATCTAAAACGAACAATTACCTTAGTAATAGTTTAATTACCGCTTTAGTTTAAACAGCCATCATGATTGCTAGTTTGAATATTAAAGACTATTGTAATTTGGCACTTAGCATACTACGATTAAGGTTTTCCATATGGATCGATATCCGTGCCAGGTACACACTTTTATTACTTGACAAGCGTATGCTTGCGCGGGAGAATAGAGCACTTTGCATACATTTGCATGTCACAAAACACAATCAAACGGCCTATCAAATTCCGTAATGTATAAAGGTGGGAAATGGAGCAAATTGTCATATAATGCCATATTGAATGAAAATGTGTCTTGAGAACAAAATGATGGGCCCCTTTTAAGTTAACGTGATATATATGTATATATTTTCATAAGGATAATTATCCTTTACAAATGAGTATTTTAAATGTGTTTTATTTAGAAAAAGGAATTATAACAGGATTTGTAAAAGAGAAGATCGTGTCCCGGATTCGGTTCGTACTCCGGGTCGGGTCGGGTCGAGTTGGGTTCTGGGGCACGAGCACCTCACATATGGAGCAAGGGAGAAGAGCATTGGTGAAAGAGTTCTCGCCCGATCTTGGCGATAGAAAGAGCTTTGACATCGCTACGTCAAGGGGAGATGGTTTTCTTTTGGGGAAAGGACCATCTCCCAACTCTTAGGACTTAGACGAGGAGGAGACTGCACAGAGTTCGGGCAACTCCAAAAGGGTCCTGATTTTGAAGAAATAGCCAAGGAGTTGACTAGGGGACAAGAGAAAGACAAGAACCAATCTTGATACTACCTTAGCAGGAGACCTCATTTGAAGTCAACAAGGTCTAGTATTATTTCATTAATTTTGTGTTTAAACCCTCCAAACATGTCTCAATTGTGAGACAAGACCGTGCACTACTCTTGTATGCACTGGTCAAGGGTTATACCTTGAATGTGGGGAGGATCATTGAACAGTCCATCTTGGACTACGTCAGTGAAAAATTCTCAGGAAACATCCCTACCACACGCGGTCACTCTCTTATGTATCAAGGGGTGTTACATTGTTGACACATAAGAAGAAGTATCATAAGCCTCTCCTCTTACTCTTCTTTGGAATCACTAGGGTCTAGTAGAAAATAAGGAAGGAGAAAGAAAGAAAGAAAAAGGAAAGAGCAGTGAACGACCTAGACTAGTCCACTATAATAGAGGTTGAAGATGAGAGTGAAAACGAAGAAAGGGGGGCTGAAGATGAGAGTGAAAATGAAGCTAGTTCGGATTCATCCCCTCCAGGTCCTCCTCCTACTGCCCTAGCTCCTCCTAAGACTACAAGCCCGTCCTCCACGTCACGACCATCAGAGCGGATCCACATCATAGGATTTCTTGCATTTATTATGGATGTAAATCCCGCATTCTTGCCATACGCATCTTTCGCGACTTCTCAAACAGCATTGGCGAGCAAATGGCGCCAGGAGTTGCTCGCGCGGAGATGTCAGGCTATTCTCCTTGAATCTGAGTACCTTGAGTGCCACGAGTTACCATGACCTCCTTCCTCTGACCCACCACTCATGGGCGATCCAGCCTCCGGCCGACTTCTTTGGATGTGCTCGCGGCGCGGGTAGCACGATGCCGCGGCTTCTACCTTGCTTGAAGTGCTGTTTGAACCTGTTAGATAGATTCTAGAAAGCCTTTTTGTGTACTAATCATAATGGATTAAACCGATTGACACGTGCGAGTCCTTTGATACTAATGATTGTATTTCGAGGTTGTTTGTGGTAGTTTTTGCAGGTTTCAGAGGCCTATTCTATCATGACAAGCTAGGCATTTCGAAGTTGAGCTGATTTACATCGAGTTCATATGATTTATCTTCGATTGCATCAAGCTAGGAGTGAAGAAATTGAACGAGAGCAAGCAGGAAAATTTCGCTATAGGAGAGAGAAATTTTAGCTACAATAGCGAAATTTTCGCTGCACCCGAATTTTCACTACTTATAGTGAATTTCGCTACATAGCGAATTTTCGCTCTGATGGCAATTTCGCTACGGTAAGAAGATTTCTCTATGTAGAAATTTCTCTACGTGAAATCCTGTTCCTTTTTTTGCGTACAAACGACCCTGTTTTTGGTTAATTTCATTTCTACCCTTACTGTAATTATACTAGTTAGGTTAGATTGGTATTTCACCTGTTTTTAAGGCTATATAAGCCATTTTCTGAACAATTTGTAACCAAACTTTAATTCGAAGCATTCTCTAGTACGGGCCCTGTTTTTTTCCTTCACTTTCTCTCTTCTCTCTCCTCTTTCTCTCACTTTCTAGGCAACCAAACACACCTTTGAGGATGACAACTCAAAGGATGTTTAGCTAAAGCCTCTAAACCTTGAAAAGGAGGGTTGCTAGGTAGGTTGATATGTTTGCAGGTGATCCTGCGTATTTCAGAGCGGTCTTTAACGTAGTTATGTTCAAACTTTCAAAACTAGGTTTAAAATCTATTTGATGTACTTTCATTGATCAATACTTGGCAAGCTTTTTAGGGTTCGGTGTATTCTGGTGTTAGATACTTGACATCCATTAGTTGTCGTTTATGAGCCATTGGAAGTAGGTTAAATGTGATTTCAACTTTAGGAACATTGAATGCTCGATGCATCTTTGTGTTTCCAAGAGGAAATGGTACTAGGGTTAGTCTTTAAGTTAAACAAAAGATTCGGTTTTGGAAATGACTATAGATCATCTTCCTAATGCGAAATAACTTGAGGACACCTTTGCAACCTATCATACCAAACTAGTGGCCCCAAAGCAAAGGACTTCTTTACATCTTATTTCAAATTACCTTCGATTAGCATAGTGAAAACAACCACACTATTTTTATACAAATCCAAAATGCAAACAAAAGCCTCACCATTATGAATCATTACAAAATCATTTGTAAAGGCGAAAACCCCGTCTGTGTTCGATCCTGGGAGTCGATATCTTTGCGTGCTTTGCTACGGCAGTAGGAGTAGTTTAGGTATAAATATTGTTGATCTGGAACCCTACTGTGGCACGAATCAAATGGCGTCGTTGCCGGGGATGGTGCCTTATTACAGATGATGAGTTGATGAGTACTTGTAATCCTCATTACAAGTATTGGTGACCTTTTAAACCTTTTTGAATTCCATTATTTAGAATTTCAAGTTTTTTTATTGATCCTCTTGAGTTTGCTTTTTTTATGTATAACAATCATTTTATTTCTTAGCTAACTGCGATCTTTTGGAAAGCCTTGTTGTTGTTCTTTGCTTTGTCTCTTTTTTGTTTTTCACGGGTGTTTATGTACCAGATAGAGATATATCAGGTGGGTGCAAAGTTAGTACACCAATTGAACAAGGTTGTGAAGTCGATTGTACACGGTGAAGTAAATGGATCCTCTACGAAGAACAACAAAGTCAACAAGGAGCTCGATAAATCCACACAACATATAGGTCGATGAGGACCACATACGCCTCACAGAGTGAGTAGACCTTCTGCATCATACCACTGTGATGATGTGGTAGTGAATACATTTGATGCCCACAGCTACATTTTCATGTGGAATGGAGAATGAAAATCCATATACGCATATCCGGGAGTTCGAGGAAGTTTGCACAACTTTTAAAGGTGTATCTGTCATGGACTTGCTTAAGCTGAAAGCATTTCCATTGACATTGAAAGACAAGGCCAAGATTTGGCTCAATTCACTAAGGTCGAGAACAATTAGAAATTGGGCCGAACTTCAAGCTGAATTTTTGAAGAAATTTTCAGTACAACCAGACCAATAGTTTGAAGAGGCAAATCTACACTTACTCGGCCTACGATAATGAGAAGTTTTATCAGTGTTGGGAGAGGTTCATGGAGACCATCAGTGCATGTCCACACCATGGTTTCGATACATGGATGCTTGTGAATCACTTCTATGATGGTATGTCTCCGACCATGAAGCAACTACTGGAAACCATGTGGAGGGACTTCTGAGCAAGCACCGGATGAAGCCATAAATTTTTTGAACTATGTGCCCCGAAACCTCCAAGGCATAGGACCGAGGCAGAATCAAGAAATTTGAAAAAATGTGGCCTTCGACCCGCAAAGGGGAGGCATTTATACACTTTCAAAGACATGGAGATGAAAGAAAAGCCCGACCACTTGACCCAGAAGGAGTTGGAGGAGCTTGAAATGAGAAATCGACATGAAGTCTGGCGAGTGATTAGATTGCACCGCATCTCATGACACATTTTAATTGTCAGTCAAGTAGCCCATCTTGGGAGCATTGTCCAATGGTTCCTTGATGAGGATTTGATGCAGAGCATGCCATGTCTTAGGTCAAAATAAGCCACGACAAATGCTCCATTATGTGCACCCTATATTTAATTGGAGGAATCATCAGAGACCTATCATGGAAGCCAAAACCCTGCATATGCTCCTCGAACCGCAATGTGATTTAATCCACCCTCGGCCACCAGTGGCTGGCCAGCCACCTTCTTCTCCTGTTGAGCAAGCAATTCTTAATTTAAGCAAGGTAGTAGGTACCTTTGTGGAGGAACAAAAGGTGTTTAATGTTCAAACTAATCAGAAAATTGAGACAGTAGAGAGCTCACTTAACAAGAAAATAGACAATATGCATTCTGAGATCTCCAACAAATATGACAACTTGCAAAGTTCCATTTCCAGGTTGTCTAACCAATAAAAGCAGTCTGAAAAGGGAAATTCCCTTCCCGAACCGCAGTAGCCGAGGAATGCATGAGATAGGCTCACTTGATGAAGTCCCGATGCAAGAATTGATGAAGTCAAAGCGTGTAGCGTTGAAGTGGTAAGGGAGACTAAGACCGGTCGGACCGGTAGCTCCACGATTGGTTGAACCACTAGAGGAAGAGTGATGAGCTTAAAGTCATCTATTTTTTAGTCCATTTTCTGATACATTTTTATCTAAAAAGTGATTCATGTGCGGGGAAACATGGAATAACTAACCAAAGCTTGTATATAGCGGGAGATTCAAGAAAAGAAGAATTTTGCGAGAAAAATAGGCAGAAGGTGGATGAGCGTTAATGATATAATTGTTTAGACGGGTTGCGCGGGAAAGGCGCACAGGATGAAAGGACCTAATGTCGTAGGCAGCGCGACAATCAGGCCATATTCAGAGTTTGCAACGGCGAAACTCCGGTCGCGTGAAGCAATTGAAAACAAGAGACCAAATTTGGGACGAAGAGAGCTCAAGGTGAGCAATCGGGAATTGAAGAAAAAGGAGCCTTGATGTCGCGACATGCGGATGCAGCCGCGACATCAACCTTGAATCAATGCGGCCGAACATCGACTAAAGGAGAAAGAAGTCGCGACAACATTAAACTCAAGAAAGAAGTGATTCGTGCCACGGTAAATTTGTTGAGATCAACAATATTTATATACCTAAGTTCCTCTCTGCCAGTAGTCAAACTCTTTATGATATAGTGGTCTAAATTAGAACAGGGATGGTTTTTCATCCTAGAAATGTGGTTTGCATTAGGGCATAGGTAAGAGCTTTCTATTTGGACTTTTTAGTTTGTGTCAAAAAGGCGTAAATGGATTTAAGCTGGAAATTTACAAGCGGAAATGTTATTGAAAACAAAGTGAAGAAATTAAACTTGAATTTAGGTCACCAACTTGACAAGCTAGGGCAAACACATGTCCTCGGTTTATCCTCTATGTAGTCAACACGGGATGCGATTATGGCCTTTTTGTTTAAAACCCTAACATTCCATTATCATTTTAGAGGCTAAGTAAAGACCGTCTAAAGAATCAGCGCATCTCTCACCGAGCCTTTGAACCTAAAGTATGGAGAGTATTGGCCAAACAGTAAAAGTCAAATGTTGTTTATTTTAATTGAAGAACCACTAACATGTAAGTGCTACCTCGGAGGCTCGTAAAAACCATCCCCAAAGAACAACGATTCCTAAAGCATGGAGAGTATTGGCCAAGACAATAACATCCATATTATGCAAGCTGAATTTTGAAAATAAAGATACATAAATACACTACCGTGACACAGTACAAGAGACAACATGCTTAACCCACCGCTGACTAGCTTCCTTCCTCTTCAAGGAAGGAGGCAATAACATCTCTTGAGTTGTCATCCTCAAGAGGTGTGTTTGTAATAGGGAAAGTGAAGAAAGAAAGAAGAAAGAAAGAAGAGAGAGAAGAGAGAAAATAAAAGCAAAGCTAAAAAAAACAATTTATTTACAAAAGTAGTAAATGAAAACTTACAAATCACCAAAAACTTGTCTTTCTTCCTCTCCACCTCCTCTCCTCTATTACAAAACATGAGGGGTATTTATAGGCCTCCCTCAGGAGTATGAAATTGCAAGAAAGCCTAGCAACTAAGCTAAGTTATAGGATAAGAGTAATTCACCCAAGCTCAGCGCGGTCAGATTAATTACACAAGATGACGAGGCCTGCAATTCTCACAGGATAGAATTTCGCTTAATTAGCGACCCCGCGTAAGGGTTAGCGACCCGGGCAAGTGTAGCAAATTTGGCAGGTTGCGACTCGCTTAGCTAGCGAAATTTCGCGCTTAAGCTAGCGAAATTGTCGCGAGAAGCGACTTCGCACTGCACACAAAGGCAGTTACGCTAGCGACTCATAATGTAAGGCCGAGATTGCGAACCCGCTTGCGAATCGCTATAAATTGCTAGGGATTGCGAATTGATTGCGAACAAAGTTGGCAAATCTGCTCTGCTTTTGTCGTTTCCATTCCTCTTCATTACGTTCAATCGCATCTCATTTCTTCCACTTTTCCTTGTTTTTCCATTGATTTTTGGCTTCAGTTGGATGGCCGGAGACTAAAATTCCAACCTCATGATCGATCATTTGCATTGAGGTTGAAGTTCAAATGTGTATAAAAGTCTACAAAACAAACTAAAAACACCTCAATTGGCATAAGTGTTACTAAGGTACACGAGCACTTTCAATCAGGTTTATACGATAATGACACGATCAAAAAGTACTAAAACCTATCTAATATAGGGTTCAAAATTGCACTTTTTGAGCACTAATCATAAAATGTCGCGATACCATTCTGCGCGGTACAAAGAAGTCATGAAGAAAGAGGTAGCTTACAACACCTTGGCCGCCGCGAACACAACAAATGGCAAAGAGAAGGTCACGACAACACCGATGTCGCGACATCAATCGCAAAGACGTAAGGTCGCTGAGACAACACTGTCGCCGCGACATCAACTGCACGTAAGGGAAGTCGCAGCGATCATTCAGCGGGTCGCGTACAACATTGGTAAGAGAAGCGGGAAGTCGCGATAACATCCGTGAGGTCGCTACAACCACTACGCAGTAGAAAGAGGTCGCGATAACATCCACTCGTCGCCACATCAAATGCACATAGCTAAGCGTCGCGATGTCCAAGCCGCCGCGACATCAAATTTCCACCAAAGACTGTCGTGAACTAAACAAAGGCTTCGCGACAAAGATCGGAGAGATTAATGCAGAGGCTTCGTACAAGGACTTTATGTCGCGACAAAGATCAATGTAACCGGCGCTAATTTTGAAACTACAATGCAGGTAATTAGGGCCCAACTTCTGTAACCTGAGTAAATACATAGCCGCTATTGAAGAAAGGCACTCGCGACTTGAAAGAGAATCTCGAGCGGTTAAGGCTCCTCGTATTTTATTTTATTTTCTTTTCTTTTTATTTTCGTTTTTTTTTTCCATTTTATTTTAGATTAGATTAGTTTTGTATTGCCTCTAATTCCCTGGATTTGAACGCTAGTCAGAAAGGATTGAGCTGAATGTAGATGTTGATTTCTAAAATTACCGTCTCGGTTGTTTGAATTCGCATACAATTTGGATTTAACACCCAGCCTTCGATTTACGTGGTTTTCGATCAGCAAGCCATTGTACGGTAAGACCAAGACTTAGAAACCTGGTAGCCTATCAATTGACGTTATTGTTTTAAATAATCTTTCCCGGCAAAGATTTCATTCATAATAGCTGAACTTCGGGGACAATACACCGACTTTTTGCCTGGCTGCGTAGCCTCTGAATTGATCCCAACCCAGCCCTTGTACTCCATAACTAGGTCGTTTCAGCTCGATTCCGTAGGAGGCTCGGTGACATAGAGAAGGTACATTCCTAAGAGTAAGAAACAATTTCGGGAAGGTATTTGAACCTGATATTGCCGATCTAATGCGCTCTGTATATTTAAATCAATACATCCTCTTCTCGCTTGTAACCGAGAATGAGTTGAGTGAGTTATAAATTTAAGTAGACAGAGAGTTCACCTCAATTCGATCCCGTGTTAGCAAGGATCTAATCAAGGAAAGAGTAAGCTATTCTAATTTTGAGGGTGAGGAACCAAGATAGTGCAATCCCATATTAATACACTTCACTTGAAGAGTCTGTTCCAAATTCATGTTGTGGGTATGAAGTATTGAGAAAGAAAATACCCGTAACAAAATTAGTTTTAAAAGTAGTTATTTCACCTCGTGTTCTAGAAACAAGCATAGAGATGATGAATCGTGTGTGGTATGAGATCAAATAATACTATATTAATCTTGAAATTAGTTTAAAGATCCAGTTCGTGAAACCAAAGATGCAAGACATGCATCAGAAGGGAATCTGATTCTTCATTACAATAGTCGATTATTCAATGTTTCTTTGAGATAATCGTTAAATCTAAATTTGTTATTTTGATATTTCGTCTACCATTTATCGTCATCCATTTTTCTTTACATCATTCATTTCAAGCTTTCAAAGCAAAATCTCACTATCGTATATCGCCCAAATAGTATGGAGCTTAAGTAGTCAGTAGTTGATTGAAAAATTTTGTGATTCTCAAAGGGATCGATATCCCTGACTTAACCATTTTATTACTTGTTTCCACTGCGGCACTTGCAAAGACATCGGATCAAAACCACACAATTAAAAATGGTTTACTTACAAAAAATATCTTTAATCAAGTGATACTTAAAGAAACTCACACTCAAGTTTAATGGTTTATTTATCGAGGATTAGACAAGAATCCTTGGGTAATAAGTCTCAAATTTGAATACAGTGTTGATCCATATAACAATTATCACGTAGCCTTTAACGTAGTCTTATGGTATTGTCACGGGATTAGATAATAGTCCTTAGGTGATGATGTCATAAATTTGTATACATCTTTTGGTCCTAAGTAACGTTTTTATGGCGTCGCTAAGCCGATCGAAAAGCACTTGCAAATCAATATTCGCACGAAGTATGAAATGCTAATTTGGACATTTGAAAAAAAACACAAAAATAATAGAAGGCGACTACATCTACTAACCTTTAACAAACCATATTGAAATATTTGCTAATCACTAATCCTATTAATGCAAGTGCTTGACTTCGTGGACAAAAATTTTAATGCATAGGAAATGTACATCGATCCGATTCCAGCGCCAGATACGTAATTGTAGAGAACACTGTAAGCTGAAAGATAAAGAAGGCAGAAAACTCAACCATGGCAGACGAAAGACAGGATCAGAATGAAGCACATAGAGAAGCAACTAGAAGGCCTCAAATCGACACTATGGAGACCCTCGAAGCCTATTATTCAGACAGAGTACTCCGCAATCAAAGTGTACCTAACTATTGATGCAAACAATTTTGAACTTAAACCAAAGATTAATTACAATGTCCAAAGAGCATCGCCATCGGTCATCCCACCGGAGACCCAAACGGCACCGGGAAGATTTCTCAGATGGCTAACACAAAGAAGTTGAATGGGTGAGACCATGTCAACAACCGCATCTATTCCCATTCTCTCTCGAGAGATACGCCAGCCTACATGGTATGAATCTTTACCATATGGCTCTGTTGATACTTGGGAGGAGTTAGTAGAGGCCTACTGGTAGATCTTCCCCCATCTCACCTCGTAGAGAAGGAGGGAAATCTCATTGTAGCCAAAGAGGAAGATGAAAGCCCTGTATGTAGCCTCGGGGAAAGGCTTAACGGCCGAGAAGATGTCCAACGCATGGGATAGATCCGAAGACTCAGATGGACATTGTATATCATGCCTTGAATGATATATCAAAGGATCATCGATGCTTCATGCCAGATATCTAAACTAAAAGTGCTGAAGAAGCAAGACAGCTGATTGAAGACTTGGCTAGTCGTACAGTGAAACCCTTCCGAAGTTTTCAAAGAGGAAACAAAGAGAGGAGTGGATCATGGAGCTGAGCAAGATGACAACCATGAGGCCAAGTTGATGCCATTATGCACAGCCGACAAGCAAGAAAGGAAAACACACACGTCTGGGCCAGATAGAGCAAATGGAAAGAGAGTTATTGAAGGGAAGTGCCGAGAGCTACCGGCGAACAATTTTATGAAACCTAAGAGGTTATCCGTGGAGTCAAGAAATTGGCCCATTTCAAACCCAATACTAACCTGCCAGCACATTATCACCCAGATCGAGGAACCATGAGAACTTCATATGGTGGAGGGTCTTCACAAGGCCCAAGGCATGGACAGAACCCTCAACAGGTTATCAACAACCACCAAGGTCCCAGAACAGCGAGCAAAGAAGGAAATGAACACACGTAAATGAATATCAAAACAGAGGGCCCCAAACTTTTGAAGAATGTATGCCGCATTTCACTGTGGATAATAAGAAGTCATTAACCTCCATGAACAAAGTCATAGACCGAAGCAATCGCTACCAATTCTCAAATTTTTTTAACACCACCAATGCATCCCCTCGAAGAACCCGGGAGACACAAGTAGGGTACCGCCCTAACCCCGCAAAGCCAGGAAAGATACTCCCAAGTGACACAAAGAAGAATCCAAAAGACTGCACGGCCGCGGCAGCCTAGGAGTGGGAAGGAGTTAGAAAAGATGAAAGAAAAATGACAAAGAAGAAAGAAGAAGAAAGCCTTAAAAGGAAGAAGCACCGAGAAAAAGAAAGAAGGAGTGGATGAAGGGATATCAAAGGCTCAGATTCTGCATCCCATTTCCACAGATCGCAGAAATCAAGGATAGGAGCAAGCCAGGCGTTTTTGAAACCTTCAAGCCAGAGATCAGATGCCTCTTTGCTATGGTAACTCGTATGCCACTATATGCAAAACTTCAAGGACATGCCGAGTAAGAAAAGAAAGATAGTAGAGTAAGGATTGTGAATCTAATCGCTACTTGCGTGGCCGTGATAAAGAAAAGAATCACGTAAAAGACGAAGGATCCAGGAGTTTTACCATTCCTTGCACCGCCGGAGGCTGAATCGTGAAGCTCTCGTGACTCAAGAGTCAGTATAAACTTGATGCCTCTTTCGCCGCTACAATTATTTGTGGAGGTTATTCCCACCACTATTACTCTTCAAATGGCGTATTGTGATCGATGGTAAACCCTGGCGACACGTGAAGATGTACGTCATCAGTTGAAATTTGTCTTCCCGGGCAGACTTCATCATTCTGGACATGGAAGAAGATTCACAAGCAATTTCGCTATTGGGAAGACCATTCCTAGCCACTGAGTCGCCCGATCGACATGCAAAAGGAGTTCTCACCTCGAGGGTCGAGAGGAAGTCGCCGCTAACTTGATCAAAAGCATGCGTAATATAGATATAGACAGAGAAATTGCAATGTAATTGATGATGTTCATACCTACAACCCCGATGTTCACAATGATTGTAATGCTCACCCTTTATCAATGAAAAGAGATGAATTCCCAAGATATTGAAGATGACTACTCGATTGTCCATACAACGCTTTCATTCTATAGAAACTGCAAGCGAGCCTCGGGCAAAATAGAAAAATTTTTACAAAAAGGAAAATAATGAAAAAGGGAAATTCATCAAGAAACCGGAAGGAAGAGGGGCTAGTGTTGAAAGAATTGCCAAGTCATTTGAAGTATGCTTACTTAGAATCACCAAAAGAGAAGACCAGTTGATTATCTCTCAAGTAGACTTAGTGATGATGATAACGTAGGTTGCCGCAAATTCAAAGAAGCATAAAGAGTCTATAGCTTGTCCATTGAAGAATTGAAGGTATCACCATCACCTTGCATGCACAAAATTTCCGCTAGAAGAAACTTCCAAAGCCACTTTTATAGAACACTGAAGCATCAACCAAAGTGATTTAAGGAAGTGGTCAGGAAAGAGGTACTCAAATTGCCGAATGTCGGTTTTATATGCAATTCGTATAGTCCTTGCAGGAGCCCAACCATGTGGTTCCAAAGAAGGGTGGGAGTTTCATCAGATCCGCAATGAGAAAATGGAATCGCTTGATTCCAACAAGAAACACGGATGGTATGGAGGGTATGCATTGATTACAGTGAAGTCGAACACAATTCTACTAGAAAAGATCATTTCCCTTGCCCTTCATTGATCGTAAAATGCTGGCACAGTGACACCTCATTTTTGTTTCTTGGATGGGTATTCAGGATACAATCAGATTGCTATTGCACCTGAGGACCAAGAGAAGACCACACCACATGCCCCGCGTACTTTGCTCCTTCTCGTAAGGATGCCATTTTGGTCGCGGTAATGCTCCCGCTACATTCCAAAGCAAAAGGATGCCGACATTTTCAGACCTGGTTGAAGAGGTTATGGGAAATTTTTATGGATGACTTCACCGTATGGATCCATGATCAAGTGGTTTGAAGAACTGGAATATAAGCTCAAAGATGCCAAGACAAATTTCCAAGATCGACCGGGAAAATGCCATTTTATGGTAACAGAAGGTATTGTTCTTGGGCATAAAATTTCTGCTACTGGACTGGAAGTAGACCAATCCAAGGTATCCATTATCAAAACTCTTGCACCACCTACCAAAGTAAAAGGAGTAAGAAGCTTCTTGGGGCATGCTGGATTTTATAGGAGATTCATCAAAGACTTCTCAAAAATAGCCAGATCAATTAAGTGCGTATTCATCGATAGCGATACAAGGCTTCACTTTTGATGACTCCTCGCAAGGCCGCTTGAAGAAATCAAGATCAAATTGGTTCTACACCTATAATGCGCACCGTAATGGATCGTGGATTTGAAATAATGGGTGATGCCGTTGATTTTGCAATGGGAGTCGCCCTGGGGCAAAGAAAGGAGAAAAATATTCAGGACCATATACTATGCTAGTAGAACCTTCAATGAAGCACAAGAAATTACTCAACAATCAAAAAAGAGAGATGCTAGCCATAGTATTTAAGCTTGTGAAAAATTCTGCAATACATTTTTTTGGGGATCCCATGTTATTCATATCGATTACGCAAAGAATCGTGCACTGATGTCAAAAAGAAGGAAGCTAAGCTGGCATTGATAAGGTGGGTGCTGTTAAGCCAAAAGAGTTTGACTTGAGATCAAGGATAAAGGTGTGACAATGCATAGCCGATCACTTGTCAAGAGTAGAAAGAAGCACCGGCCAAGAAGAGAAAGTAATATCGACGTAGAACTTCCTGTACGAAAATCAAGCCAAAGTTTCCTTCCAACTTCCATGCATGTTATTATTGTGAACTATTTAGCTTGTGGTAGTTCCTTCCGTAATCGCTACCAACAAGAGGAAACTGTAACCGATAGTGAGGTATTATATTTGGGATGACATCCACTATTATTTAAAAGAGGTGTCGATAAGGATAGTCAAGAAGATGTGTTTAAATGAACAAGGCAAAATTCTGGAATGAATGCCATGCATCACCATATATGGGGTCATTTTCAGGAGAAAGAATAGCCTGGCAAGATACTCCAACTGGTTTTATTGGCCCACTACTGGCAGGGATTGTGTCGAGTGGGTTAAATTGTGTGATAGATAAAAGATTGAAATATCGCGAAATAGTAAATGAAATGCCCCCAAGAGGTATAATGGTGTGCAAATCTTGATGTAATGGGAATAGACTTTATGGGGACTATTCCCACCATCATTTGGGAACCTATACATTCTGCTAGCAGCAGATTACGTTTCCAAATGGGTGGAAGCAAAGTGGGTTTGTCCATGAATGATGCTAATACAGCTTGTGAGTTTCTCAGAAAAGAATATTTCTTGAGCGTATTTGGAACAATCTTAACTATCATTAGTGATGGGGAAGCCATTTTGCAAACAAAATATTTGCAAAAACTCATGAATATGGGATCGCTAATGTAATGAGTCTAGCTTTTATCATCCCCCAAACCAATGGACAAGCGTAAATTTCCACAGTGGAGATTAAAAAGAATACTTGAAAAGACCGTGAGCTCTGCTGTAAAAAGGACCTGCCCAAACTCGACATGATGCACTTCGGCCACAGACTGCATACAAACTCCCATTGAATGTCCCCCATACACTGTTTTTGGGGAAACCATGTCACCTACCTTCTTGAATTGGTCAAGGGGCTAACGCAATATCAAGAAGTCAATCTCATTTTAAACTGGCAAGGGAAGAGAGATTGCCTAATCAGTTCGAACTCGAAGAATTAAGAAATGAAGCCGCGATAATGCTAGAATCTACTATGATAAAGAGACAAAGAAAATGGCATGATCGCGATCCTCGAGAAAAGCAGTTCAAAGCAATCGGGGTTCTACCGTTTAATTCTGCATCGGAGATTATTTCCGTGTGGAGTTAAAACTAAATGGAGTGGCATACACATGGAAAAGGCACAAGCATTTGGAGCAAGGATATTAAGGACTGATACTGGAGGGAAGAATCAAAGTCAATGGACAAAGACTAAGCATTATCTAAGCAGTGGGAGGAAAGAATGGAAGAGTCTAGCAGTTATCTAGATGTAAGGAAAAATCAAACAAAGAAGTCTGTACCTATGACTAAAACTCCAGCAACTGATGGGAGGCAACCCATAGAGACTTTAATTTCTGTTTTTAGATTTTGAATTAACCTTGATTTTGTTTTCTATAGTTATAATGATTAGTTAGTACTTAAAAAAGTTAATTTTTGTTTAATCGAATCCTAGTACCCAGAATGTTGGGCAAGAGTACTTATGCGCAAATGGCTCGATGCAGCAGAATGAACCCTGGTCAGTACAACTCCAAAGAATCCTGCGCAAGAGAACGACGTAAAAAAAAAAAAAAAAAAAAAAAAAAGGGGGAGCATTCTTCCCTATATAAATTCTCGGGTAGAAATTCTGAATCAATACATTCCTTTAATTGTCGGTGAAATCGGGTTTGTTCGATGATGGCGAATCATACTTGATTAAGAGTGAAAAGCTGTTGTTCATTAAATTTAAGGCAAAATTGCATCACGCTGCGCATAAAAACTTATGTCGCGGGCGTAAAATGAAGTCACAACAAAAGCGTTGTCGTGACTTAGTCAATGCCGGGCGTAGTTAACAAGGAAGACGTCATGACTCAAAAGTTCTCGTGGAGAAAGAAATTGAGGTCGCTGATGTAAATTTTGGGGTCGGCTGCATTAATCCCTTCAGTAATAGAAAAGAGAGGTCGACAACTTGACAATGTCCCGAGATGCCTAATGTCGCAACCTTAAGAGGGACTTGTCCTCCACGATAATTTATGCCGCGATTAAAGAGATAAAATCATTAACTCGGGCGCTAATGTCAGCTTTAAATTTAATGATAAATAAGACACTCACCGACCTAAGTCGCGATAAAGCACATGACAAATGAAATCATAAATAGTCCACCATAATAACTCGAATTGCAACTCGATGAGAAACTCTTCCCATTGTTATCTTCTTTCTCGATGCGACCAACTTCTTCGTCTTCGCATACTTCCGGATTAGATTTTTTGCAAAACCCTAAACTAAACTTCCTCCTAAAACCTTCCGATTCCCAATGGTCGAATTCGAGACTTTCGTAATCCTCGAATCTGATTTAAATCATGGAGGAACATGCTCAACCGGCGAGCCGGCTCATCCAGAACCCGAGAGTCAACCACCCCAAAGAACAAGCATACAAGGGAAGGGACAAGCGAAGGGAAGAAGAAGAAGATGCGTCGCAGTCGGTTAAGAGGCTAGTGTTAATGCGCAGGTATTATGCTAATAAAGGTTTGTTGGAGAGAGAGAGATTCAAAGAACCCTATTTCCCTCTTCAAGGAAATGATGTAACGGCAACGAGGTCGGAAAATTTCTACACCGTGAGGTCTCGACATATTCAGCAAAGGGTCCCAGAATTTACTCCAAACTTGGTAGGGAGCTGGCGCGACAACTCGTTTGTCGTGGAGTTTGGGTTCCATATACGAGGCAATGCCATTAACGAGGTGTACTGATGGCAGGCAAAGGCATACCCAAATTTAAGAAGTTGTTATAAACCCTAACCGTGAAGACATTGTCGAAGTTGTTACGTGATGGTGTGTCCAAATGAATCAAGAGAAAGGAGCGCCCAAGACCATCAGCAGAGGAGATCTTACAGAGGAGGCTAAGGTATGGTTTTATTTCCTGGCGTCTGTGTTAGTTCCAACCAAGCATGTTGATGAGCATCTTAAATACTCATTTTATCCCTATTCTTTAATTATTTTTTCTAGTGTTTTTATGTTAAATAAGTTCCCTAATGCTCTAAAAGCTCACACTTATGATCAGGTCATCCATTTGGTGGAATTGCGCAAAATTGGTGGAAAAACTGCTATAGAAGCAGCAGGAGAGGCATCAAGGGCTCGAAGAAGGGGACTTTGTCCACACTTTGGGACCAAGGGAGGAGGTTGTGGTTCATTTTTTGAAGATTTTAAGTAGGGCGATCAAGAGATTTTGTGGAAGAAAACCAGTGATCAAATTTCCATCATTTGACTGGCATAGTTTTCCTTTTCATGTTTATCCTAAGTTTATGATGTATCAAACCTCTATCATGCTTTTTTAAATTCTTGTAGATATAGTTTTGGTTGTAAGGCTGAACATGGAGTTTGATATCTATTTATTAATGTTCCGTTTTCTATTGTTTCGTGAATGCACTCTATCGATTCATACTTATTTATTTAAGCATATCGGGCTTCACTAATCTCAACGCGCAGTGGTTCTCAGCAAGATCCATAGGTTGGAGCAAAGAACTGTATTGATAGATGAATCAACCACTAGGCTGGTAGTGCAGAAATTATCAGTAATTAGGAGTGCTGCAGACTTTGGATCTTAAAGCATTTATGTTGTGGGTCGAAATGGTAGCCAAAGCACCGCATGTTAATATAGTTTATTCACCTCGAGAGAGGGCTGGTAATTAAATTAGACAAGAGTCGCTCTTGGAAAGCATTTTCATGAAACAATAGAATAGAATTTTAACTATAGATCTGAAGAGATTGTTCGGAGCCAAACTCAAGTGGCTCCTAGAATTATCATCTCTGGTATCCTTAGTTGTGAACTTCATTAGTTACATTTAAAAATTTCTATTAGTTTAGTTTAAATTTTTGTTTACTATCACAATTGTTAGTTTGGATATTAGAGAAGCATTATAATTTTGCACTTAGCATCCCCATTTTCCTCGGGTGGATCATATCCGTACTTAGGGGTACACTTTATTACTTGATGCTTTATACTGTTTTTTTAATAGCGCTTCTTTTTTATATTTTTCTCGAATAAATTTTATATACATATCACAAAATACGCCTATCAAGTTTTTGGCGCCCAGTTTGAAACAGAGAATTTTATGACGATATCAATACTATGCTTCTTTACTTCAAACATTTCTTTTTATGCTTATATTTGTGTGTGCTCGAGCCTATACTTGTTGCGACAATTTTCGTGTTA
The DNA here is from genome assembly GCA_016808115.1 of Tetrastigma voinierianum. NCBI lineage: Eukaryota > Viridiplantae > Streptophyta > Magnoliopsida > Vitales > Vitaceae > Tetrastigma > Tetrastigma voinierianum. The sequence goes on along the minus strand of JAEQBH010006659.1, from coordinate 71,226 downwards.
AAATCATTAATGGATCCTATCATCGTAGTTGACAAATGCAATAGTCTTTCACCTTGAGTGTTGAACTAAGAATGCGCACTGGCCGATGAAAGCACCGTAAAGATGATTGACAACTCAAGTGCAAAGTCAAGTGTGGTAAACTATATGGATCAATAACGGACAAGTGCCCTCACACAGTACCCCATACTTGGTTAAATCATAATTTGGTGGAGCCACCACCCAAACACCCTCATGGAATACAAGCTATGTCATTCTGCACACCCACAAGTCCAAAGATCAAGCCTAGAAGAAGCTATGATAATTTAAGAAGAACTCAAGCCTAATCAATAATGACACAACCTAAATTTTCAAGATCAATGGTAGAAAACTGGACTTTACCTCAAGTCAGCTGCTCAGGTTTCTTGTTCTAGACAGAGATAAGTCAACCTCCAAGAGAGAGAACACACCGCGAAAAAGCCATATTGAATTGAAAGAGCCCACTTTCTAATGTGCAACATCTCAAGTTCCAATCCATGAATTGACAAGCATTGCTCAAATTCAGCCTACGCCATTCAAGAGTTTGAAAAAGAAAAGAGATGACTCTAATGGCCACTTAAGGCTCAACTTACATTCGAGAAAGAACAACCTATGAAGAGGAGAAAGAGCATAGAAGAACTAGTGGCAAAATGAAGGTTTTGAAAAGAGTTCATAGAGAATAGGCTTCACCTGTCCTTCTAAGACAACATAAGAGTTCCGCCATTCACTCTGGGGTGAATTTAGAAGAAGAAAACTGAGCTACAATGAAGAAATCACTTCCAAGAGGAAAATAAAGAACTAGAGAAGCTTCAAAGGAGTGGAGAATGATGCAGAAACTGGAAACTTAGCTGCAAAGCAGGAAAAAGAGCCAACTTCTCCGTAATCACATAAAAGTATAAATGATGAAGTTTAAGACAATCGCTTACAGATGGACTATAAGAGATTTTTAAATGAGGATTGAAAATGAGAAGATAACCCCAACTTCCGAGGTAGATGAGTTACTATCACTGAATTGAACAACGAAATGAAAGGAACATTTGTGAAGAAAAATAAAAAAATAGAAAATATAAAAATAAAAAAGATTCTGAAGACTATGTGCCTAAGTCACTAATTCTCCACAATAACCACCTAGCCTTAGGAATGATGGAGGTGAGGCATCATCATTAAGTCCAGAGGTTCAAGGGAGTCAAGCCGACTTCAGAAAACGTGAGCCGCTTCTTGGGAGGCAACCCAAGTTTAATAAGTTTCTTTTCCTTTTCTTTTGCTTACTTTTGAGTTTGTTTTTGGTGTCAAATTTTCTCATTTGATCTTGTGTTTTTAGTGTTGTTTTTCAGTTTTTGAGTTCGTTGGCTATGGAGGTGGGGAATCTTGAAAAGTGGAAGTTTATGTATCTAGGAGGTTCAAAGAACAAAATTGAATATGGAAACTGGCTTCAACATCTCCCTCATTTCATGCCAAGTATGCTTCCTATTTTCAAGCTCTCCCTCTCATTCGACTCTGGCATCCAACCCCTCTTAACACCGCTTAAGGTCCAAAGTGAGCCATATTCATTGGAGCAACTTCCAGAGACTTGATCAACCTCAAGGGAGTACTCATTATCCATTCTTGCTTTTGTTTCACATTGAGGACAACGTTCATTTCAAGTTTGGGTGAATCTTGCGAAATCATTAAGAAAATTTTTTTCCAAAATCCAACTGTATCTCCTACCCGTTTTTGAAGAAGGTTTATTGTTAGTTGCATGTGCTTTTCTATTCTTTATTTTATTTATTTGTGTCTCATATGAGTGAGTTTGATGCCTTGTTGGCTAGTAGAAGGCCTGGCCTTGAAACATAAACTATTCAAATGCCAAGCGTGAAAGGAGAGGGACTAAGACTCTAGGTTTTTAAAATGATCTCGGAATTGTGTACTTGTTTCGTATAGGTGACTTAGCTTAGCCACCTCCATTGTGCTACAAGAAGCTATTTCTCAAGGAATCTATCACATACACTTTTACCCCCTTGTATACCTTGGTCCCGAACTCTTTGCCTTAAATTCAACTAACCTCAAGATCCTGAATCATCTGCGACGGGACACCCAATCAAAAGAGGATTGCCACGAGCCTCAACTAAAAGAGAAAAATGAAACAATAGAAAAAGTGAAAAGAAGAAAAAGAAAAAAAGTCAAAAAATAGTTTGAATTAGAATAAGTGGATCATCCAATCTAACCTGTGCACAAATTCCTATGGGCCTTTCAATGCCCTAATGCCCTGGGCTGTCCAAATTGGGGAGTTTCATTGACTTCACTCGCCTCACATGGGATGTGAAGATGATCTTTCCTACAACCTAGGGCCTTGAGTTTCGCTGAGGTCTCGCAGTTTAAGGAATTTAATGCCTGGTGCCTTAACTATAACTCGTGGGGAGTCACCAATGGATCCCCTTGCCACAGAACACTCATCTAAAAATTCGCACCTGTCCCTCCTTCATATTTTTGGTATTTTGGTAAAGGAATAAAAGGGTGCGCTCTTATCCTTTCTTAGTTGGGTTTTTCCAAATAGGTGAGTTGAGCTTAAGTTTGGGTGCTAGGACCTTGCTATATTAATCAAGACTGATGCTGGTCACTTTATACTTTAGTTTCCTGTGGAAAATATAGATTAAGATTTGCTTGGCTTCACCATGCTTTGCTTTGCCATGTTCCTTAGAAAGTTTAAAAGTTTAAGGATCCTAAATTTTGCTGAAAAGGCTAATATTGCTAAATTGTGTCTATAGTGATTCTTCCATTTAACTCATATGTTATCATATCATCCATTATTTTAGTCCAGTCATTTTCAAATTTCGTTGCTTTGAGTTCACCTTCGCTTGGCAAGCAAGATTTAATTGGGTGTGATGAGCATCTTAATACTTTGGTATTTTATCCTATTCTTTAATTATTTTCTTTCTGTGTGTTTTTATGTTAAATAAGTTCCAATGCCTAAAAGCTCACTTGAGGATCGTGTCATCCATTTGGTGGAATTGTGCAAAATCGGTGGAAAACCGCTATGGGCAGCAAGAGAGGCAAAGAAGGGCTCACATGTGGGACTTTGTCCACACTTTGGGACCAAGGAGGAGGTTGGGAGCCGTTTTTTGAAGATTTAAGAAGATCATGAGATTTGTGGAAGAAAATCCTAGACTCACTATCATTTGATCATTATGCTTTTCCTCTTTCATGTTTTATCTCGTTTACATTTATCAAACCTCTATCATGCTTTTAAATTTGCATATAGGGTTTTGGATTGTGTATTGAACATGAGTTTTATATCTATTTAATGTTCTGTTTTCTATTGTTTTTGTGAATGCACTCCTATTGATTCATACTTGGTTCTATTTACATATTGGATCATTAATCCATTGTATGAGCTGGTTCTTCGTAAAGGATCTCGAGAAGGAGTAAAAGAACTAGACATAGATGAATCCGAACCCAATTAGCCATAGTGTAGAAATTATCAAAGAATTAGAGGCGGTGAGACTTTTGATCTTAAAGCACTTTAATGTTTGGTGCTGAGCTGGAGGGGCAAAAGACCTAAGAGAAGTTGGTAGTTATCTGACCTCGAGAGGCTTATAATTAAATTAGACAAGAGTCAGCTTTGGAAAGCATTTTCTATGAACAATAGAATAGAATTTTAACTTAGATCTAAGAGGATTGTCTTACTGCACTATACCCCAGGAATTTACTTCTACTTTGGTATCCCTTAGTTGTGAACTTCATTAGTTACATTTAGAAATTCATTAGTTTAGTTTAAATTTTGTTTTATCATCAAGCAATTGTTAGTCTTGGAGTATTAGAGAAGCATTCTAATTTTGGTACTTAGCATCCCCATTTTCCCTGTGGATCAATATCTGTACTTAGGTACACTTTATTACTTGACAAGCATATACTTGAGCGGAATAGGCGCTATTTTTATATTTTTCTGAATAATTTTATATACACATCACAAAATACGCCTATCACATGTATGCACAGTAAGGGAACAGAAGCCACTACCTGTATGCACACTGGAAGGGTACAAGCTTCAACGTAGGAGCAAGAATTGAAAATTCAATATTAAGATACCATGAGGGAAACAAAAGAGGTTTGATCCCTCATCCAACAACAATCACTAGGGCTTTGTTTGAAGGTCAAAGTGGCGGAACACAAGGTAAGGAAGAAGAGGGTTCCTGGTTTCACTTTCATTAACCCTAACTGCAAGTAGAAGGCCAAGGAATTTGGAAGAAAAAGGGGATCAGTGGTGGAAGTGTATTCTTGAAAAGAAGAAGAGAATGAAAGACAAGAAGAGGACACCTTCGGGTTGGGGATCAAGGAGAACAAACCCAGAACAGCAACCTGGTGAATACTTCCTATGTTTGCAGAGGACTTAGAACCATGAGACAAGTCCTATAGATTTTACCACCCCACCGGCGCTCCACCAATGAGAAATGTGGAATCTGTAGAAAACTAGGAGAAAGCTCAGAGAGCCCGGTTGAAGATAGCCAAATAATGAGATGCCTATTTCTATGTAAAAGTATGGAAGAGAGAGAAGAGAAATGGAGCATATCTTAAATTAAATTCGTAGAAGATGTATGAAGTCGAATTGAAAAGAAGAGATCAACAAAGGGGAAGAAGAACTGAATAGAAAAGAGGAAATGTAAGAAGCAGAGTTGGAGAGTGAGAGCAGAATGGGAAGAGGAATTGAGCAGAAAGGAAGAATGTACTAAAAGATCCTACAAAGATCAAGAAGAAATTCAAAAGAAATGGAGGAAGAGACAAAGATCTAACAAAAGTCGCAACTTAGCCATGAATCATCTCTACAATAATCAATAAGGATCGAGACTCTCAACCCCAAACTTATCAAGGAAAGGGATGCGTAATAAGAAGCCAAGACACAAAGGAGCAATTCAAGGGGTTCAAATTTCTTTATATGTCACGTTAAAGGAGTTTGAGAAGAAGATGTTAGATAGAGACAAAGTGCTTGATGACAATGATGCTTATAGAAGTTAGTGGGTTGATATCGGAAAAATTTGGATTTGATTAACAAACAATCTATCCAAATTTTTAGGAGGTCATGACAGAATGGAGCATACAATGAATACATCAGGGTCAGAGGCAAGATGATTTGAATAAAAAAATTGATTTCACCAATGAACACCTCAAGAACAGATGGGAGAAAGAAAGTGCCAAGTCAAGAAGAGATAACATAAATGAAAATTCCCAAAGTTCAATCCAAACCTGCAACCCTTGGACCGATCCTCCAAACATATTTGCTACTTCCTCAAAAAAGAAAAACCTTCCAACTGACTTCCATCCATCTCTTCCTCATTCTACTGCTGATTCTCAACTTTTATACAATCTACTGAATAAATCGAAATTTGTTTGATGTTGAGTTGTTTGAAGTCAAATTGTGTGTTTACTTCTTTTAATGCTTTAATGTTAGAAGAATAATGTAGAAATAGATTTAATGAAAATGATGACATAAAGATAGGTTAGTTGATTAGAATATAGGATGAATGAACTAATTGAAAAAAAAATAAGGGCTAGTTGACACAGGCAATTTAATTGAAACATAAATTGTGATTTAGTTTGAATTTACGATAAGTCTAGAATAAGGAAGGTTTTACAATCAAGGAACAAAACAATTTTCTCGAAATTGTGGTATGAACAAGTGAGTCAAGGAACCTGTTGGTGCCAACATCATTTAAATTCTCATCCACTGATATGACAAGAAACTGTGGTTAGCCGCGCTTAATCAACCCAAATTCTAGAACTTGTTAGATTAATGATCAAGGCGAAACTTGTGATACAATCAGAAATGATGCAGCCATTCTTGGAAAGTTTGAGCCATTCTAGCTTATCCCTATTCATATGCTAATGCATATTAATTTTGTTCCGTAAATTGAGCCAAAACAAGCCTTATTCTCGAAAGAAGCCAATGGAGACACCAACCCATTCTACAGAATCAATCCTCCAAAGAACCTGATTACCAAAGAACTCAAAAAGAGAGGAACAAATAAAGTTTGGGGGAGTGTAAATTTTTTAGGAACTCAAGGAGAAAAAATAAGGCGTAAAAAAGGAATGCAAGAGAAAAGAAATACAAATGTAAAAAGAAGGCTTAAGGAATAGGTTTTGGTCTTTGTGGCCTAACTCTCTTGAACAATTAAGTTCTTAGGGTGTCAACACCTAGTACCCTAATGCCATCTGGTAAGGGAGTTACTAACCCAAAGTCTGCTAAGAGGTTAGAAAGCCTAAGAAGACAAAACATTGCACTATTCCTGAAAGGTGACAAGAAAGAAAATTTCCCCCAGTTTGAATTATGAATGAGAAATGGGAACATACAGTTTTGAATAGAAGAAAATCAAGGTGGTATCCCAAACACGGCTCGGGGGGGAGTTTATTAAGGAAATTACAAGGAGGAAAAGGGGACAACAGATGAGTAAGAAAGGAAAAAGGAGTATTGGTAATCTTAACCTAAAAATTCCATCCATCCTACCCCTTACCCAAACCTAACATTACAAGCCCAAAAGACCTGATTGATCTTGAAGGTTGTAATCACCTACATTAAGGCAGATCAATATGAACAACAAGCCCATGGAATCGGCAATTCAGGAAAATATCAAACTGCAGCATCCCCTAAGGATTAATTGACTCATTAAGAAAAATGAGAAAGAAAATCAACTCACTTTTCAAAGCAGAATCAATTAACCGCATCGCTTGTAAAACAAATTCAATAATTTCGTTATGTATACCCGATCGAGCAGGAAACTAACCTTTATTCCGATTCTAAAGTCGAATACAAAGAAAAGAATGCACTCAATTTCAATTAAATTGGTCACACGCATAACAAAAATGTAGTCCTTTTGTTCGAGGACAAACAAAATTTTCTTTTTCTTTGCTCAGACAAGCAAATTTAAGTTTGGGGGAGCTTCACGAGCTTAAAAGTCATCTATTTTAGTCCATTTTCCGACCTATTTTTATCTAAAAGACCTGATTTATGTGTGCGTAAACATGGAATAATTAACTAAAACCCAGAGAGTAGCAGAGAATCTAAGAAAAAAAAAGAATTTTCAAGTAAAATGAGCAGAAGGTGGACGAGCGCGACGATATAATTAGTCAAGGTGCTGGGTGCAGGAAAGGCGACAAGGATGAAAGGACCCGATGTTGTGGAAGCCTTGATAAAGAATCAAATGCATATTCAGTTGCAGTCAAATAAACTCCAAATGCAAATGAAGCTTAATTGAAAAACAAAATGAGCTGGAGCGAAAGAAACTCAAGGTCAAGCAATCAGAATCAAGAAAGAAGACATGATGTCGCGACATCCGATGCAAATTACGTGACATCAACATCGAATCGTGATGCACCGGACATCACCATAAGGAGAAAGAGAAGTCGCTGATAACATCGCCTCAAGAAAGAAGGTCGCGACATCATTTGGGAGGTCGCGACAAAGAATAGTGAAGAAAGAGGTAGCTTATTAACACCGCCGCCGCGATACGCTTGTAAGAAGAGAAGGTCGCGATAACACTGGATGTCGCGACATCAATTGCAAAGATCTGTGAAGGTCGCTGACAACATCGTCGCCGCGACATCAACTACAATGTAGGCGGAAGTCGTGACATCATTCAAAGCGGTCATAATATTGGTAAAGAGGAAGTCGCGATACATCCGCAGGTCGCTGATAAACCACTATAGAGAGAAAGAGGTCGCGACAACATCCAGTTGTCGCGACATCAAAATGCACACAGTAAGGTCGCGACAACTCTTGCTTCGTCGCGACATCACCCATCACAAAGACTCACGCAACCAAACAAAGGCTTCGATAAAAGACTCCGAGACAACAAAGAGGTCGCGATAAGGACTCGATGTCACGACAAGATCAACAAATCGCCAGCTAACTTGAAATCACAATGAGGTGCATCAAATTAGGCCCAACTCGTAATCCCCTATAAATACATAAATTGCTATTGAAGAAAGGCAAATTCTCTGGCTACTTGAAAGAAAAATCAGAGTCATTAAGGCTCCCTCGTATTTTTATTTTCTTTTTCTTTTGTTCTAATTCCATTTTTATTTTAGGATTAGATTAGTTTTGTATTTCTGCTCTAATTTTGGATTTGAACGTTAGCTATAAAGGATTGAGTCGAATGCATGTTGATTTCTTAAAATTATCACACCGTTGTTTAAATCACAAATTTCTGGGATTTCAAACACCATTCCGATTTACGTTGCTTTGATCGCCAGTTTCACATATGGTATAATCAGAATTTAGGAAACCCAAATTCTTCCATTGAATTGACGTTATTGCTCGAAATAATCTTTCCCGTAGTATTTCTTGTATCATATTAGCCAACTTCGATGTTAAATCGATTTCACGGCTTCATGGTTCTTGAATTGATCTCAATTTCAGTCTCGTATCTATAACGAGGTTGTTTCACTGATTTGAGGCCCTCCGGGTGACACAGAGAAGGCATTCCTAAGAGTAAGAAACAATTTCGGGAAGGTATTTTGAACCTGAGAGCAGCCGATCTAATGCGCCCGATATTTAAATCAATACATCCTCTTCTCTTGTGAATCGAGAATGAGTTGAGGAGTTTATAAATTTAAGTAGATGAGAGTTCTCACCTCAATCTGAATAGTGAATTCGATCCCGCGGTTATCAAGGATCTAATCAAGGAAAGAGTAGTTATTCTAATTTTGAGGGGCGAGGAACCGCATGGTGTAACCTCCTCAAGAATGATCACCAAGGAGAGCTCAGTCTCGTAGCCCATGCTGTGCGCCAGCCATTATAGTTAAAAATACCTAACAAGGTAATTAGCTCTTAAAGCAGTTATTTCACCCCTGGTTCGATATAAAACAAATGTGGGCGTGAGATACTTTAACTTGTGTGGTATGGAGAGATCCAAAATACACTATATTAACTCGGACTAGTTTTAAAGATTTGTAGTTCAGAAAACCAAAGATGCAGTACAGACTGTAGGGAATTGATTCTTCACAATAGCCGATTATTCAATGTTTTTAGAGATAAATCGTTTTTTAATCTTAAATTTGTTATTTTGATATTTCAATATTCAATTCATTTATTGTCTATCCATTTTCTTTTACATCATTCATTTCAAGCTAGCAAAATCTCACTATCGTATTATCAGCCCAAAGAAGTATGGAGCTTAAGGTAGTTGGGGTAGTTGATTGAAAATTCCCTTGAGATCTCCTGGATCGAGACCGGACTTTAAATCCATTTTATTACTTGTCGACTGCACTTGCAAGATAATTGGATCAAACCACACGAAAATGGCTACTTACAAAATATCTTTAATCAAGTGATACTTAAAGAAACTCACACTAAGTTTAATGGTTTATTTATCGAGGATTAGACAATAGTCCTGGGTAATAAGTCCTCAAATTTGAATAGGTGTTTTGATCCATAACAATAATTTATCATAGTCTTAACGAGTCTTATGGTATTGTTGCCGGGGATTAGATAATAGTCCTTAGGTGATGATGTCATAAATTTGTATACATCTTTTGGTCCGATTAACAAAGAGCAACCAGCAGGGGAAGAGGTAAAACACAGTGTACCCCCTCCTTTCCCACAGGCACTTCGAAAAAGGAAAAAGTCAATTAACCAAACTAAAATTTTAGAAGTACTACGACAGGTAAAGGTTAACATCCCTCTTCTCGATATGATCAAGCAAGTCCCCACTTATGCAAAGTTTTTGAAGGACCTATGCACGGTAAAAAGAGGCCTTAATGTGAATAAAAAGGCCTTTTTTGATCGAAAGCAAGGGAGTGTCATCATCGGCAAGACTTCGTGAAGTATAAAGATCCGGTGTCCTACAACTCCGCTAACATAGGCAAGACTTCATGCGGGAAAAGGCATTGCTAGATTTGGGGGCAAGTGTTAATCTACTGCCTTTTTCCATGTATAAGAAGCTTAGGCTAGGCAAACTTAAGCCAACCACTATCACTTTGTCTCTAGCCGATAGGTCCATCAAAATACCAAAGGGGACAGTTGAGGATACTTTTGATTCAAAGGGACAAATTCTTACTATCCAGTTGGATTTTGTGAGTGCTTGATACCGAACCTGGCCGCAGTGAGGGGCTGGAATCATGTGCCAATCAACCTGGAAGGCCATTTTTGGCCACTCTTAATGCGACCACACTGTCGGAATGGGGGTGGATGCAAAATCTAACCTTTGGAAATATGACCTTAGAGCCCACATCTTCCATCCGGAGCAAAGCACATGCACCAACAAGAGGATGACGTTGAAGAGGTTTGTGCGATAGATATCCTTGAAGAATTACAAATGAGCTGCTTGTGCAAGATGTATTAACTAGGGAGTTGGTTGACAGTAATGAAGACCAACAGGAGCTTCTTAAAGTGAGCCTACTGCATGGGCAATGGAGAAGAAAGGTAGAAGTTTTAATCTTACTTAATGAAGCGAGGAACATGGTCCTCAATAGCTAGGATCTTAAGCCCCTACCTATTGAATTGAAATATGCATTTTGGGAGGAAAATGCATTGTCCAAAGAGTGATTTCTTCACTATTGGAGCAATCCATATGAGGTTAGTTTGTTTCCAAACTTCCACAGAATAAGAAAGCAATCAGACGAAAGTGAGCCTCCGATTTGAAAGGCATCAACCCGACCGTATGCACCCATCATATCTACTTAGAAGAGTGAATCGAAAGCTGTTCGATAGCCACAGAGGAGACTGAATCCGCATATGCAAGAGGTGGTACGAGTGAAGTGTTGAAATTGCTACAAGCCAAAGATCATATACCCTATATCTAGTAAATTAGGTAAGTCCAACCCAAGTAAGACTCCAAGAAACTCAAGGGTTACTACGGTGCTCAATAGAGAAAGGAGAGGAAATGCCCACCCGACTTACTACAGGCGGGAGGGTATGTATCGACTACATATCGAATGAGGTGACGCCGGAATGATCACTTTCCCCTTTACCTTCTACGGACTACCCCTAGAGAAAGGATCGTGTCATCCCTTCTATCGCTTTAGATGGGTATTCCAAGTATTTCCATATCGAATCTCCGCGATGATCGTGAAAGACCACTTTCACTTGTCCTTTAAGTACATATGCCTATATGAGGATGCCCTTTTGCCTATGGCGTTCCTACCACTTTCACAGATGTCCGTGATTTTCAATGATATGGTGGAGCCGTATTACGGAGGTTTATATGGATGACATAATGGGGCTTATTTGGGAAAGCTTCGATGAATGCCTCATCTATTTGGAAACCGTCTCCACGTGATGCATCGAAAAGAACCTAGTAATTAAATCGAAAATGCCATTTTATGGTAAATCGCAGATAGTGGTTTCGGGGCACATCATTTCTGAGAGGGGAATTGAAGTGGATAAAGCCAAGGTAGAATTGATCTCGAAATTGCCATCTCCTACTAATGTGAAGACAAAGTGTGCAATTTTGGGACATGCAGTTTATCGCAGTTCATCCTGAGACTTCGAAATCAAGTAAGCCGCCCTTACAAGCCCTCAAAAAGATGCAAAGTTTAAACGGGATGCAGAATGCCAAGAAAGGTTCAGAGGAGTTTGGCGATATTTGACTACGACCTATCGTGAGAGCCCCCGATTGGCACTTCTGCCATTTGAGGTAATGCCATGCTAGTACCCGTCGCTGGAGCGGTTCCCGTGCGCAGAGTGCAGGAAAGCCGTGATGCGGGTGTATTGCGCAGCAAAACGCTAAATGAAGGCTCAAAGAAACTACACTACTACGGAGAAAGAATTGCTAGCAATGGTCTATGCTTTAGATAAGTTCCGATCTTATTTGATTGGGTCAAATATTGTAATCTTCATTAGAATCATTCAAAGATTGAAATATTCACTACAAAATGTAATTCCAAGGCCTTACTTATTAGATGGGTTCTATTGCTATAAGAGTTCAACATCCGTGATTAGAGATAAGAAGGGTGGAGAACGCTATTGTCCATCATCTCTCCAGATTAACTATAGCACAATACCTACAACCCTCCATGGTATGCTCACATTGCCAATTTTGCAATGTGGAGTTACTAATGGAGTGGACAGCACAGACAAGAAGTTCCTTCCATCCAAAGGTTCATTCGCATTATGGGAAGAGTCATATTTGTTCAAGTATTGTAGTTGATAAGATAATAAGGAAATGTGTGCCTAAGAAGAATGTGAAGGAATTTCCTCAAACCTCATTGCCATGATAGTGCGGTGGAGGGCATTTCGCTTCACGTAAATAGCCATGAAAGTAAGCGCATTCGGCTTTTATTGTCGCCATTGTTTAAGAATGCCTACACCATGTGCAAGTTAGCAGGATAAGTGCCAAAGATCGGAAAGATTTCCCGGCCTACATGATGCCCTGAACCCGGTATTTTAGTAGTTGAATTGTTTAATGTATGGGGCATCGATTTCATGGGACCATTCCCTACTTCCTTTGGCTATGCCTACATCCTCAAGCGGGTGGACTACGGTCCAAGTGGGTCAAGCAAAGTACATGCAGGTACCGACCACAAATCATGCTAAAATCTCAAGAAGAACATTTTCTCTAGATCTGGAGTCTCAAAGCAATTATCGCTGATGGAGGTTCCCACTTTGTAACACACCCTTGAGAAACCTCTTTTATCCAAATATGGTGTTAAGCATAAGGTGTACCACCCCGTATCATCCCCAAACTATGCTGGTAGAAGTGGAGCTCGCCAACAGAGAAATAAAGACCATCCTGATGAGTTGTTAATTCTAACAGGAAGGACTGGTCTTTGAAGCTTCTAGACTCATTGTGGGCATACAAAACAACATACAAGACCATCCTCGGCATGTCCCCATATCGCTTAGTTTATGGAAAGGCTTGCCATTTACCAGTAGAAATCGAATACAAGGCGTGGTGGGCAATACGAAATTTGAACATAGATATGAACCGAGCTGGCCTAAGGAGAATTATTGAGATTGACGAGTTAGAAGAGCTGAGAAACGACGCCTACTTCAATTCCAAAATTGCAAAGAATAAGCAGAAGAAGTGGCATGATCAGCTCATAACCCAGAAAACTTTCAATCAGGGGGATCAAGTCCTCCTGTATGATTCCAAGCTCCATCTATTTCCGGGCAAGCTCAAATCGTGATGGACGGGCCCATTTATCATCCATCAAGCATATCTGAATGGTTCATTGATCTTCCTCTTAACCTCGAAAGACAAGAGTATCTGCTAGTTAGCGCAACGAGCGAAGCCCCTATGTTGTTCGCCACTCTACAAAAGAGGAGGAGATATCCCTCCTTGATCCTCCATGATTGACATTCGAGCCACTGAGTTGGTTTATCTCCACTGACCAAATCGCAGTTTCTCAAATTTTGTTTTCTTTATTACTAATTTTTTAATTTATTTTATTTTTAGTATTTTTATTATACCTTGGTTTTTAATTAAAAATCTTCTTTTAATATTTTCAAAGATAATGGTTCTTTTTATTTTGTTTTATTCACAGGAGAAAAGTCGGTGCGTAGACAAAATTTTCCCGCAAAAGAGCGAAATTCACCCCCTGGTAGCGAATATTTTTCTGGAGCGAGAATGACCCTTCAGCTTCTTCGCACCTCTCCAAAAGCCCCTTGAGCTCCTTTAAGACCCCAATCCCCAGGCTTTTTGATTTCCATCATCCTCTCCAGCAATTTCTCTCGAAATAGTTTTCTCTTTGGAGAGAAACTTGGAAAGTCACGAGGCGGTTTCTTGGCTTCTAGGGGTCCCTTTAATTAACCACAAGCACCATAAAAATCCCCCCCCCCCCCCCATTCTCTTTTAGCCCCGCATGCCCATCTCACCCCTGCCGCACGCCCATTTCGAATTCTCTTCCGTTTACCGCCTAGTTTCCATTTGCAAGCCTCCCACAATGGTTCGGACGCGAGGAGGCATCAAGTATAGGCCCAGTGGTTCGTAATTGCTTCCTACCGTAGATGCCACATGCACTTGTGGTCGTGAAACATCTCTCCAGTTCAAGGTGTCGAAGCACCTCCTTCTTTGTCTCCTACTACAGCCATAGCCTCTACTGATATCCCAGAGGAGCCACAGGGTGCTGAGCCCCCATCCAAATGATGCAATACCCAGATGGGACCTCGACCCCCCTCTCCTATGCATCCACTCGCCCACGAGGGCACCGCTTTCTAAGGGGTCCCAAGAACTGGGCCCTGGGAGTCTTCACGTTCTAGGCCCAAGCCTTCACAGTCTCCAGCTGCTCAGAGTCCTGCACGATCATCACCCCAATTATCCCCTACTTCTAGAATTAGGCATCCACTATTTCACTTTGACCCGATACCCGGGAATGTGGATTGTCGTGCCAAGGACTTTCACGGAGAGTCCTATTATGATATACTAAAGATTGGCAAAGTGACCCACGCCCGAGATTCTATGCTGGTCCACGTATTCGCATCGCCGCTTATGACTGGCGCAATTTTATCCCCGTGTGGTTCTTGAGTTTTACCACTCATGACATCCCGGGGAGTGTCCAATCCGATGCAGCTTCAATTCAATATAGATGGTCGCCCCCGGGGTTAATGCAGCTTCGTAATATCACCGCCGCTCTAATCCTACCAAAGAGTTGGCGGATAACTCGACAGATTATCGTCACGGCCCCACCCTCGCCTCTAGGAGATGGCCCGCCGCCTCTCGAAATACAGCTAGCCGGCCCATCCGTCGAGGCCCTCCACGTATGCCCTTGCGCATCACATACTCTGGGCCTAACTGCTCCCGCCTCAAAGACTATTTGCAACGATAAGGAGCTATTCTAGAGGCTCTTTATCGGATATCTGAGAGGTTCTGGTTCAATCCGGCAGAGCTTATCATGACCGCCCTACTTTACTTCGAAGAAAAGGTCCACCGCAAGGGTTTGACTCATGCAGAGACTATTCCCCTTTTGATGCCGAGATTGTTATGCCATGTGTTAGAGCACCTCGGGTTCTCGGAGGAACCACGATTGAAAGGCGCGCAGTTGTGCTAAGGATTATATCCTATGAGTGAACCCTATCTATGCAACGCCTTTTCTTTCAACGTTCCTCAAAGAAGAGGACGCCGTGGATGATTACGGAGGACCTCGCTCTAGCATGAGCAAACTGGCCCTAAATGGGTGGAGGTGTAGGAACCCGGCTCCTGGATTTTGATCTCCCTCCGGGGCCCGCCTCCTACTGCCCCACTCTCCTAAGACTACAAGCCCGCCCTCCACGTCACAAAGAACCCATCCGAGCACAACCCCGTCACTTGTGGATTTCTCGTCAAGTTATGGATGTCGTCCCGCGACATTTGTCGCCGCCACTTCGCATCTTCGCGCCGCACAACATTGGCAGAGCGAATGGCCCGCGCCGAGGTTGCTCTCACACATAATCAGGCCATTCTCTCAGATAATGACCTGACCTTGGTCTCCACCTAGCCACCGTGATTACCTATACGTACCCCACCACACTCACGGGGATACCATCAGACGCCTTAGCAGCCTTCTTTGGATATGTCACAAGAAGAATAATAGCTTCGATCCACAACAGACACCACCACCTCAAAAAGTGCTATTTTTGAACCCTATTTAAGATAGATTCTATGCTTTTTGTACTAATCATATTATTAAACCGATTGACAATGCAAGTGTGTCCCTTTGATACTAATGATCGTGATTTCGAGGTCGCTTTGCGGTAGTTTTTGTGCTCGTAGGCCTATTCTATCATGACAAGCTAGGCATTTCTAAGTTGAGCTGATTTATCGAGTTCATATGATTTATCTCTCACTGCATCAAGCCGTGATAGCTGTTTTGAATTTAGAGCAGCAGAAAATTCTCACTACAGGAGAGAGAGGTACTGCTTATTACAAATAAATTTCATATAGAAAGGTAAAATTTCGCTACAATAGCTAAATTTTTGATGCAATCCGACCGCTTACTTGTAGTGAATTTTCGCTTATACAGCGAATTTTCTACAAGATGAATTTACATAAGAGCGAAATTCCTCGCTATGTACAAATTTCTCCGCAGCCGAAAACCCTGCCTTGTGTACAAACGACCCTCGCTTTTGGTTAATTTCTACTTCTACCCTTAATGTGAATTATACTAGTTAGGTTTGATTGGTATTTCAATCCATTTTAAGGCTATATAAGCATTTTCTGAACAATTTGTAACCAGACTTTTAATTAAGCATTCTCCAAAGATTTGAGCAGCCCCCGTTCATTACTTTCACTTTTCTTCTTTCTCTCTCTCTTCTCTCACTTTCTAGTAAATTCAAACACACCCTTTGAGGATGACAACTCAAAGGATGTTTCTGGCTAAAGCCTCTAAACCTTGAAGAGGAGGGCTGCTAGGTAGCTTGATATGTTTGCAGTGATCCTCTCAGATTTCAAGAAGCAAAATTACAGAAGCTATGTTTCAAACTTTCAAAACTAGGTTTGTGCTATCATGCAATTTCATTGATCAATACTTGGCGTTTTTAGGTTCAGTGTATTCTTAGTGCTGTGACACTGGACATCCGCCAGCGTCGCTTATGAGCCATTGGAAGTAGGTTAAACAAGCCGATTTCAACTTAGAACATTGGGAATGTCAAGAAATGCTATGTTTCAAAGTGAGAAATGATACTAAGGGGTTAGTCTTTAAAGTTAAAAGATCCGGTTTTGGAAATGACTATAGGTCATCTTCCCTTTAATGCAAGGAAATAACCCGAGGATACCTTTGCAACCCCTATCATACTAAACTAGTGGGCCTAAAACTTCAAGGACTTCTTATGGTCTTATTTCAAATTACCTTCATTAGTTAGCAGTGAAACAACCACTATTTTTATACAAATCCAAAATCCAAACAAAAGCCTCACCATTATGAATCATTACAAAATCATTTGTAAGACGAAAACCCATCCATGTATTCGATTCTAGAGCTGCTATATTGCAGTAGCTTTGCTATGAAACTAGGAGTAGTTTAGGTATAAATATTGTTGATCCGAACCCCATCATGGCATCGACCGTGGGCCGAAAAGCCCATTCAGAGCAAAACTTGAAGGCTCTCGCCCACCACTAAAGAAGCAACACTTAGCTCAAAGCTTAAGCTGAAAATATAGGAAAACAAAGAGAAGTGAAGTTGAGTAGAGTAGGCACTCGAGTTGTCGATCCTTTTAAAAGAAATGAGAAATGAAACGAGAGTGCAGATGAATAAATTTCATGAGGAACTAAGGTGAGAGACAACCCCAGACTAGGGTAAAGTAAAATGATAGACACTGCCAAAATCGTGAATTTCTAGATTCCTAATGACGACGCAGTTATACCGCTGGAGTCCGTCTCACGAAATCTATACATAGTCGACCCTCATCGAATTCCGGTGAAGTTCGAATCGCACGATTTCGACAAATCGACAATGAGAGTGGACACATGGCATGAAGATGCATGCCATGGCACCCGAGGAGGTGACACCGGGCACTCAGCGGAAGCCGAAGTGTCACACTTCTATCTCGTATGAGAGGATAAAGTGGTGGGAAAGTGGGTAAATGAATGATACGTGGATGGTGTGTCATGAGGAGAGAAAGAAGAGGTGTTCTACACCTAGATAAGTATTCTCCACCTAAAGCAATTTTGTTCGGTGGGAAAGATGAGAGAAAAAGGGAAAAATAAAAGAGGAGAAGAAAAAAGAAAAAGAAAAAGAAAAGAAAGAAGAAAGACAACGGAAGGAAAGAGAACCAGCATTTCTCTGATTAACAAACAGAGGAGTCATAGAGGTGAACTGACCGCACTTCGAGAGGTAGGGTTCTTCCTACTTGGTCTTTGTTTAAGAGCCATGAAATGGTTATGACAAAGTAGTCCGAGTAGTGGGCTGGCTCTAAAGAATAATTTCAAGTAGAAATTATTATTGGTTGGAACCGCTGGGTCCGAGTAGGATGATCTCGTTATGTGCCGTATATGCCGTTCTCGAGATTGAGATTGAAATCCGCTTTTGCGTGTTATTTGTTCAATAACATGCATTGTGTGGAGAAAATGATGTTAATATATATGCAAGGTTGTTATATATTAACGTGATGCTCGTGTGAAGCACGTGATATGAGCGTTGCATGTAGTTCCCATCATGCATGTAACATGAGATATTATGCAAGATATTGGTCACGTATGCACTGGCCATCGTGAATCGAGTGTGAGTGCAAGGAATAAAATAGGTATTCAGAGGGTTGTCCAAAGAATGCTGATTCGAGGGCTGTCCAATAAATTATATCTGGAGGTTTGTCCAATGAACTCTATCATCTGAGGGTTTGCCCAACAAGGGGTTCCCTGGGAGATTTGTCCAGTTGATTCATACTAAGGTTGTCCAAAGGGGTTTACTATTCCTGAGGGTTGTCCAAGTGTGCAAAATATTAAGAGGGTTGTCTGATATCAGAGGTTGTTCAATGGGTTTCAAAATAAAAGCTTTGTTTTGAAACCAGTTTTCATACATGGAAAATTGAATGTAATGAGAGAGCTGAGGATCGGGTATTTATTATTGTGACATTCATATAGAGATATGCATATTTTATATGAAATGAGTGTGGAATGATTTGTGGATTATGTCATTGTATGTGCACTTAGGTGGGGAGTATCCCTGTATGAGACTTTCACTGGTATACCACCTGGGCCGTGGGAAAATATTTTCAGTACCTGAGGTACACCAAGAGAAGGTACTTCATGAGGTCTTATTGAGAGGAAGATCTAAGAGGGCTTTATTGTGTTCTTTTGTAAAATTTTTTGGGTAGAAAACCCAGCTTTTGTTTTAACTGAACTGTCAAAATTGTGTATTTGGATGTAACAAATTGTAATTAAACTCAGATTATATGTTTAATACAATTTGTTAAGGGCTGTGTCTTGCCTTGAGGGGACGTTGGTTGCGTCTGAACCATAGGAAGTCGCTCTATTTCGATCCTATGTATTATCCGAACTTTAAGATTGATTTTTGTTGGGAAGTAAAGGGAATTTGGCCATGTTTCCTTCTGGTATATTGTATCCCCACGCAGTTTGATGGTGGCCGAATCACCCAATCGGACTCTACAACCTGCCATGGCCTTTTTACTCTGAAGGGTCTGAGAGGATGAGTCGTGGGTCGAGCCGCAACCGACCTCTGGGCAGAGCCGAGCTCTCGATGACCCGACCTCAGAAATGAGCTGACCTCGGGTCGAGTCGGGAGCACTCCCCCGGATGAGCCACCGCGCCAGAAATGAATCGACCTTTGGTCGAGCAGCCTCCGGCCGAAGCCGAATTCTTCGCGTAGAGCCGAAATGACTTTTCGTCAAAGCCGGTTCTCCTAGATGACGAATTCTCAAGGCGCAGCTGAGCTGACCTCTCTGGGTCGA
The DNA here is from genome assembly GCA_016808115.1 of Tetrastigma voinierianum. NCBI lineage: Eukaryota > Viridiplantae > Streptophyta > Magnoliopsida > Vitales > Vitaceae > Tetrastigma > Tetrastigma voinierianum. The sequence goes on along the minus strand of JAEQBH010006659.1, from coordinate 51,923 downwards.
AATGAAGCCTCCGGACGAGCCGACTCTCTTGCGAGATCGAGCTGACTTTGGTCGAGTCGAGCTCTCCGGGATGAGCTGACTCTCTGGCGCAGAGTTGAGGTGACCTCTTTCGTCGAGCCGAGCCTCTCGGATGAGCCGACCTCTCGCGTAGCCGAGCTAACCTCTTTCGCGAGCCGAGCCTCCAGATGACCCGACCTCTTCGCTGAATAGCCACCTTCTTTATGTGAGCTGAGCCTTTCCGCCGAGCCGACTCTTTCGCAGAGCCGAGCCTTTCCGCCGAAAGCTCAGCAGGTGGATGAGCCGGTGGTATGACCGAGCCTGTAGCAGGATGAACTGTGGTGTGGTCGAAATCAAGCAGGATGAGCTTTGCATGGCCGAGCTTTAGCAGGATGAGCTGTGTGAGGCCGAGGCTACCTCCTTTGGTCGGAAGCTCTTCCGCCGAGCTCAAAGAGGAATGAGCTCCTGGCCATGCCAACTCTGACAACCATAACTTTCTCAACCAAGTCCGCTTTACGCGCTCGTATCAGTATGGATATCCCCTTTGAGTCTGGGGTAAAATCCATTAGCTACATATATGGCTCAAAATTAATCAGCTCATATTGTGTTTGAAAGATACAAAGACAAGAGGTACCGGGCCGGCCCCATGTCAGCTTGTTGCCTGCGTGAAACGCTAACTCGATGACTATAACTTCTCGTCTCAAGTCCGTTTCAGGTGTTCTTAGACTCTATGGAAATATCCTTGAGTCTAGAATCTGACCACATGCCTGTGGATGGAATTTGGTGCTCAAATATAGTTGAGACGACCTCTTCTGGCCGAGCTGACCTCCTTTGGCCGAGCCGACCTCGTCTAGGGAATGAGCTTGGCAATGCCAACTTCGGATGACCATAACTTCTTCAACCAAGTCCGCTTCGCACGCTCGGGATCCCTATGGAAAGATCTCTGAGTCTAGAATCTAACCATATTCCCGTGGATGGAATTTGGTGCTTAAATAGTTTCTGAAAAGTTGATCATTGCACTAAGTGCACTAATTACTAGAATCTTGAATGAGAGGGACTGTTATGTGTCATTGCTTAATAATTGAGTGACACGTGAATATGTGTGAACGGTTATTATATACCAATAAGGTTACCCGTGAAAAAAAGAAAAAAAGACCCCGGATCAGTGTCACACAACCACCAAGATGAGGAGAATAAGAAAAAAGAGAATAATCTGACAGCAGCCCTCCAACAAAGAGATAATAAATGGAGGGATGAGCTAGCTGAGAGAGATAAAGCCTAGAGCCGAATCTGCAGAGAGAGAAGGCATTTGAGGCAGTGAGTGAATGGAAGAGTACCAGAGCTGAAGATCCTGGAAATCAGAGAGAAGGAGATGGAGCATAATCTGCTTCAAAAAGCAGAGGCATTTGGGTACTTGTATAAGGAACACTAAAAGGAAATCAGGGCCACCATCCAAAAGAGGGATGAAGAACTGGAAGCCTCCCTGAACTATAGGGAGAAGATTTGGACAAAGAGCCTGGATATGGTGAATTCCAATATGATCAGAACGTACGATGCTCAGAGTGAGTTTGAGGGAGCTCTGAATTCCATAGGGTTAAGACAGAATGAGCTAGCAATGCAACCGTGCTAGAATGGTGTACCTTGAAGATGGAAGGAGATAGCACAGTTAAGAGACCCCAAGCTTCCATCCCTGAATTCATCCCATCTCAAGGTACATACCAGTATGAACCAGTGAATCTAAAACTCTCCAAGTCCCAGAGGAAAAAGAAATAGCTCCATTGTATCTCTTTTCTCTCTTTCCCTATAATTCAATCCATTGTAATCATACTTGAAAGCTTAAATGAATATCAGTTTCCAAATCTACGTTTAATTGTCTCTTCTTTTCTTTCTCTCTTTCTTATTTCCTTTTCATTATATAATTTGAAAATAATTAAAAATAATCAATGTTGAGTTTGTGCAAGTTGCTTCGATTAATAATGAGAGCCCGGGCCAGATCAATGCACAAACTCAGATGAAAAGACAAAAAGGTTAAAATATCATCAGGAAACCGTTAAGGCAGAACTTCTAAACCGTAAAATAAGAAAATCTAAATTCTCGAAAGTGAGCATAAATGTACGAAGGAAGATTTTTGTTATTTTTGGGCGTACTTCTAAGGGAAATCTTAAATTGCTTATTTGGTTGAATTGGAGGACTCATGTTGTTTGTGTTATTTTGTTGATGAAATGAACTGAAATGCGTGATCTAATAATCGTTAAACAAAGCATAATAACAAATCAACCAAACAAAAAACTGCAAATTAAATCAATAATGAAGTGAAATTATAATTTCTGGTTATAATGCCAAGATGCAATAAAACTGAAATTCTAGATTCTAGTTATCTAAAATTACAAATCCATCTTTAATGTGTTTCTTGTAATTTTTAGTTTGAATGAACAATACAGTTCAGAAAAAGACTATATACTAACACATTGATCATTAGTACCTTGAAAACTGATTGTGCTTAGGTTAGGAACACCTTATTGGACTTATTATCAGTTAGTCTCAAAAGGTCTTAGAAGTTGTTATATTATTATTCAAGACGAAATCTGTAACATCCTGAAATATAACCTAGCAGTTTTCGGACTTGTTTAAGGTATATTAAAAGTTAAATATGAATTTTCGGAAAATAAAATGAGGGACCCGGAAAGTTTACAAGATACAAGGGCAATCTTGTAATTTATTAAAAAGGATATGACAGTCATAAAAGAGGAAAGATGGGAAAGGTTAAACTAGAATATGCATAAGTTGATTTTCAAAAAGGGAAGAATTTGGGGACCAAGATGCAATTATGGAAACTTAAAGCAAAAATGGATTTTTTTACTTGGCCAAACATGGCCTTAGCAAATATGGGATTTAAAGACCCAATTTGGTCTCATTTTGGAGACCAAAAACCGTAAAAGAGAGAGAGGAAGGAGAGAAGAAGAAGAAGAGGAAGAGGAAGAGAAGAAGAAGAAAGGAGGAGGAGTTCAAGAAGGATTCAAAAGTATGGAACTACTAACCTTGAGTATGGAACTTTAGTTTTTTTTTATGGAAACTAACCTAGATCATGGAATTGAATGGATCTATAGAACTTTAAGGCTTTGTATGATTAAGAGTTTATCTCCAAATCTAGGGTTTTGATAGAATTGCATTCTAACCTTAGATTTTTGAATTTAGGTCAGAAACCCCATATGGCACAAGAAGCTCATGAAATCCTCTCTTAAGGATGAATCCATGGTTAATGGAGAGTACTGAGTTAGGGGTTTAGAATAAACCCTAAATCAATCCTCATGTTTTGTTTGTGTATGGGTTAGTGTTCCATAATAGAATATTTGGAAGAAACCATGATGGATTTTTGAAGAAATATATGAAATTGAAAGAGAAATTGAGTAGAAAAGAGATTCCAAGGTGAATTTGGAATTGTTTTGATGTGTGGTTGAAGTATAGAAGTGATTGAGGATCAAAAGTATGGAAAAATGTGAGAAAACACCCATTCCTCGGGCATTCGAAGGACTTGTACCGGTACAACTTGAACTTGTACCCTGCATAAACTTGTTCGCTCTTCCCTATTCTGACCAGTTTTAGTATTTTGGCCATAACTTTACTCATTTTCTTATCCGATCTTCAAAGTGATTCATACTAAATTAAAATATACTTCAAGGAGAACAAAACTTAAAAAGAAGGCATCGCCAAATTCTGAACCTAAGTGGCCCAAAAATACACTCGAAGTGGGACCATGTGCTAACCAAATTCTGGTTTCAGTGTTGAACATAGAGAAGTCCGGCTGTTTCTGGATTTAACTTGAGTTCCGGTGCTCCGAATTGGGTGATTCCAGTTGGAATAGAACCCTTAGCACCTTAGCTTTAAATGATTACAAGGACTGAGTGTCAAAATATGAATATAAGACCCCGGAAAAAATGAGTAATACCAACAGTCCCGAGGGTAATCGGTAAACCGACTAGTTGGCATGAAAATGCCATAACTTTAGTTTGGATGATCCGATTGGATTGATTCCACTTCCTAAGTAAAGTAGATACATAGAGGAATAAGAATATATGAATGAGGTGTGATGCCACATACATCATACTTCACAAGAATATGAAGTGCCATATGTAATAGGCATGAAACAAGGAAAAACTAGAAAATGAAAGTGTATAGATATGTTCATGAAACATGAAAATGATTATGGAAAATGAAAATGAAAACGAGTTGATATATAAATGAGCATACGTGAATGAATACGTGAATGAGTATATGAAATGAATACGTGAATGAGTATTTATGAATGAGTATACATGAATAAGTATACATGAATGAATATGTGAATGAGTATATAAATTAGTACATGAATGTGTGTATATGAAATAAGGATATAGATTGAGTATATCATTGAAAAGAGGTACGTAAAGTGAAATTTGAATTGAAAATGCGATTGTGATCGGTTATGAATGCTAATTGTAAATATATATATATATATACATATATTGATTTGAATGGACAGTTATTCGAATGTTTTGTCACATATATGCTTGTGTGCATGTATTTGAACTATAAGTGAATTGACCGTATAAAAGTAAACTCGATGGAACTCAGATATTTGGACGATTGAATATGACGGAATTCACCAACCTAATTGCCATGAAGGTAAATCAGAATTATACCATCACGAAAACCACATTGCTACCGAAGGATAATTCAGATGTGGATTCACCGATCAATCTGCCGTGGAATGTCGAATTTATAGCCATATGTGAAATGGTAATTGTTAAATGGAAACCATTGCTACCGGACGACAAATGTGACAGGATTCACCAACTGAATCTGGTCTGAATGTCGAATTCTATAGCCATATGTGAAATGGTAATTGAAAGAATGGAAACCACATTGCTAATTAATGACAAACGGGATGTGATTCACCAACTCAATCATCGTGGAATGTTGAATTCTATAGCCATATGTGAAATGGTAATTGTGAAATGGAAACTACATTGCCACCGAATGACAAATGCGACAGATTCACCAACCGACCGCTTCGGAATGTCTAATTCTATAGCCATATGTGAAATGGTAATTGTTAAATGGAAACCATAGCCATAATGACGACAAATGTACAGGATTCAAAGTGAACTTAATCGTCATGAATGTCAATTCTATAGTTAAAGTGAATCATACTGTAAAATGTGAAATCACATTGCTACTGAATGACAAACAGGGCAGGATTCCCCAAGTGAATCTGTCTTGAATGTCGACTTCTATAGCTATATGTGTGAAATCACAAACCGATAAGCGAAAAATGACATTAAAATTTGTATTGTTTAAGTATTCTTTTATAATACACTTTACATAGTAAAAAGGCACTATTTTGTAAATGCATTTTGTTGAATGTAAATGTTATGGGTCTTTTTTGAAATTATAAGTGTTATGGATTGTCTTAAAAGAAGTGCTTTCGTAATTAAAAAGTCTAAAATGGAATAAATATAAACAAATGTTTTGGAAAGATAATTGAAAATGTTCGAGTAAACCGGGCCCAAATTTCGATCCGCCAACCCGCCAAGTAGGGATTCGGGCCGCGACACTTTGAAAAAGAAAAATTTAATAAGACGAAATAAATGTTTTGATTGAAAACGCTGAGTAAACCGGCTCCAGCTGATCCCAATCGGGCCGGGCGTAGGGATTCGTCATACACTTTGAAAATGAAAATTTATAAAACGAAACTAAAAGGATTTAACTAGTATCCCGCATCACTTAAATGTAATTTCTAAAGGGAGTTGATTAATGGCCTTTGGCCGTGATATATGAGTCTAATATGTATTGGTATTAGTCTCGATTTGAACCAGATGACATTGATATACTTGGATTTGTTCTTGAATTGCCATTGTATACGATGTTACTCGAATATGATTTGATATGACATACATGTAGTAGATATGAGTTACAACTCAGAAAAGACATGATACAGTGGAAGTACAAGGAATAAGACGTATTTATAGAATTTGAACAGAAAATCTACATGTATAATATGAGATGAGTTAGGAAGTCACATAAGAATAGGCTCGTTATATGCATAAGTAAATGTAAAAAGATAGTGACAAGGACATTGTTATTATCGTTATCAGTTTTATATGTTCCACTAAGCCGTAAAGCTTTACACAGTGTTCAATCCGTAGGTAATCGAAGAGGAGGATAAAGAGGACAGATATCTCCACACTACCAGACGGGCTATCTCGTAGATGTGTGCTCACCAAAGACTGCTCGCGATCTCCGATGTTGTATTAGATATGCATATGTATGTATTTGTATAGAACGACTTAGTATATGTGTATAAATTTTAATATATACAACTCCTGGTGGTAGTTCATTTGTAAATGTAAATATTCTTTGTAAAAAAAAATAATAATAATAATACAATAAGGAGTCCCAAGATATGGTTCTTCTCGCACCTAAACCTGCCTCTGATTCTCCGCCAATCTAACATGATCATGACAAAATCCTATGCATTGCAATCAGCATGAAATGATTTAGGAAATGATAGTTTGTTCCTTTCAAAGCCTACCATTTGATATGCTCACAAGCATATACCTTAGTACATTGTTTGAGCCTAAAAGCCATTCTCATCATCAAAACCACAAAGAAAAACCTTAACACTTCCTTAAAATCTAAACTTACAGTAAAAAAAACCTTGAGTTGCACAAAACTGCAAAATAAGTGCAGCAAAAATGAACAAAAGGACAAGTTTGGGGGAGTACAATTTTGAAAAATAGAAAATAATGAGAACTAAGGATGGGCAAGAAAAATAAATGAGAAAAATATGTACATGAGAGGTACATAACAAAAACTGAGAAGCTGAAAAATATGAACAATTTAAAGGAGGAGTGAGTTTTGGCCTTATAGCTTGCTTCCCTTGAGCAATTAAGTCCTTAGGGGTGTTCTACACCTAGTACCCAATGCCAATCGGTGCGGAGTTGTCAACAATGCTCATTAAGGGGTGGTAGAAAGCTTAAGAAGACAAAACATTGCACAATTCCTAACCTTGAACAAAATGATAGGAAATTAGTTTTTGAACTGAGAAACTAAAGTTGAAAAAGAAAGTGGAGAAAGAAAAAGCCACAGTGGGAAACATCAAGCAAGATGCACCAAATCAAGTTTGGGAGTGCTTTTGAAAAAAGTTCTGATAAGAAATAATAGGATGAGCAGTTAGAAGGCAAAATGCTAAGAAGATGTATGTAGTCCGGTAAATCTTGAACCTAAAATGTCCAGCTATCTACCTGGGCAATTCTAGCCATACATTACAAGCTTGCGCATCTATTTGATCCTAAGTGGGCTGTGTTATGCCTACATTAGTGGAGAATGATATGACCAACTAACCTATGGGACCTAAGTCACTCTAAAGAGAATACCATTTTGTATAGTGAGTCTCATAAGGCTACTTAATTTGCAAATTAGTCATAAAGGGAAGACCAACACACACTTACTAGGTCAAGAACTGTAACTGTTTACTAACTATGAATTATATGCTATATTGAATTATCTAAATTGAAAATTTTTAGGGTCCTAAAAGTGAAGCTTAATTAGAATTGACATCACAACTGAAATGCTATTGAAGCCAAATTGCTGATCTAGTCAAAAGATGATTTGAATGAAAATGTCCTTGTAAATAAATTTTTATTGTTTGAGGACAAACAAATAGTCTTTTCTTTGCTTGAGGACAAACAAAACTTTAAGTTTGGGGGAGTTTGATGAGTCTAAAACTCATCTATTTTAAAACCCATTTTTCATGCATATTTGAGGCTTAAAAGTTCAATTTAACGTAAAATTATGGAATCTTCACCCAGATTTATGTTTTGCAGGAAATTAAGGAAAAGAAGCAGAAATCAAAAGTAAAGAAGTAGAAATCAGCATTATGCAGCAAAGGTAGCAATGTCGCAACATTAACTGAAGAATGTCGAGACATCAACTCAATGTCATGACATCTATTTCCACGTCACGACATCGTGAAGAATGTCTTGACATGCTACCGTCGCGCGACATCGCTTACCAATGTCGCTACTGATATAGTGTATAGAACATAAAATTACCAATGTCGCAAATATCACTACTATATCGCCACAACATCAGCTATAACCTCACACTAGATTGCAAGATCAAGGGCAATGTCGCAACATCACAACTCAATGTCATGACATCAGAACATAGCTTTAGTAGTAAAACGAAATCAACACTCAATGTCGCGACATCAAAAAAGGCCTAAACACTTAAGATCTCACATTGCAAAGTCGCGACATCACAACCCAATGTCACGACATCGACATCAAGACTCAAAATATCAACTCAATGTCACGACAGCAGGTTAGCAATGTCACGAAAACGACTGAAACGATCAAGAACTGAATATGCAATGTCGCGACATCAAACGGCAATGTCGTGACACCAAATCGATCCACGACACTGCATCTCCGATGCTGCTACATCGCCACGACATCGCCATGACATTTCCCGTAACTCGAATGCGTGACGGCTGTTGCATTTTCAATGTCCAGAACAATCTCGATTCAATCCACGGCATAGCAGCTCCGATGTCGCGACATCGTTGCGACATTGCCCACAACATCAGAACTAGGGTAGAATTTTTCTTGGGCTTTTCAAAGGCTGTGATTTCCACCTCATTTTCAGGGCCCAATGTCTGAATCCTATAAATAGAAGCTCCTAGGGAGAAGTGCATAGCTTTTCAGCCATTTTTCATCCAATTTGTGCTTTTTGAAGAGATGAAATCTCTTGTATATTTTTTTTTTCTTTTTATTTATTTATTATTTTTTTAGTTTTTTTTCTAGATTTTTTTTCTTTCTTTTTGGATTAGAGTAGTGGATCTGAGCTAAGATTCCGAGCTAAATTGATTGTAAATCAAGCTTCATTTATGTTTGAACTTTACTGGAATTAGGAAATTATTCTGGAATTCATTTTTATTCAGTTTTGATTACAATTTCAATGATTTTTTTATCAACTAGTCATTGTTATTTGTAATTCAGTAATGCAAGGCTAAGTTCCCTCTGGGAAGCATCTGTTGTTTTGATCGTTATTTGTAATATTTTTATTGTTGTTTGGGAATTAAACTGGAGTATTTAATTGGTATAGCTCTTACATTGAGTTGTTCTGAATATAAGTGTTCTATACCCAAAAAGAGTTGTCTATGTGTTCTGATTTCCAGGATCCCCCTGAGTGACACAGGGATGGACGACCTGAGAACAAAGAGCAATCACTTAGGGGTATATTATACTGATATTCATAGAACTAATGCACTCTAAAGATCACTTTGATACATCACTGGTAATGTTCTAACCTCTGACTTCAAGGTTCCCTCTAGGTGACAATAGGAGTGTGTTCCCGAGGCATAAGAGCCACCTACTGATCTATTAGTTTAATCCTTAGACGTTTCACCTCAATTTGGTATAATAATCTCAATCCCGTGTTAGGTAAGATTCTAATCAAGGAGAGAGAGCAATTTTGTCGAATTGATGCAATGGGTACCAATTATATTGAAGGTCAGTATTATCTTCGCCTATGGGGCAAGTGGGGCTCGGGCCCCCAAGAGATGGTTATGAAGTACTGAGAAGGAAAAACAGTCAGATCTTAATGAAAATAAAGTCCTACAAGTAGCTCTTTAGATCCATTGACCTGGTTTAGGAATATGTTCATCTAGAGAGTGAAATGTGTAGTATTAGGAGGCATTCCGTTACACTCACCTCGCTTCGACAATTTCCAAAGTTCATGACCTTAACTCGTGTTTTCTGGGAACTCAGAAATTGATAGTCATCACACTGATTTCTTTCCCAATGTTATTTCAGTTCAATGAACTCTTTAATCCATGTATTTAAAAAAAAATTATTACAAAACAATATATAGAAAACTTTTTCATTCAATTTATTCTACTCTTGAAAGTTTAATCTCTTCTAGAAATTAGAGGTTCAAATAGCAATGATCTTAAGTAGTAGGGTAGTTGATTTTTAGATTTTCTAATCAATCCTTGTGGGAATGATATCCGGACTTATAAAGTCCACTTTATTACTCGTATGATTTGTGCACTTGCAATGATTTGGACCAAAAACAATTTTAAAAAATTATTATAGACAACAACAGAAAACCGCTTTTATTTTTATATATGGTCTTAAAAGTTTTTGGCAGCTTTGTTGATTACTTGGTCAAATGTGGTCCCAACAAGTTTTTGGCGCCGCTTCCGGGGACTTAACATAGTCTTTGGTAGCTACGCCAATCATCAAACAATAACCACTATGAGATTTTGAATCTTTAACATTTGATATCCAATTAAGATCATCGTACCTTCTAAGTACAACAGATATTTCCTGTATAGTGTAGCCTATAATCACGAATATCATAAGTACATAAGATTTTATAATTCCTCAAGCAATGCTTGGCCTTAATTACTTCAGATAACTAGTCAATTTACTAACCGCATAAAGCAGTGTCGTCTCAGACAACTCATTAGGTACATTAGACTGCATATTACTCAAGAGTATTCTACTTGAGAAACACTCTCTCCTTTATTCTTGGATAAATGTAGAGTTACATCTACTAGTGTTACCGACAATAATCATTGCATCTATGTATAGACATACAATGACATATCCATGTTTGTATCCTCGACATGACACATCTGTCACATTCATTAATTTTAACCATGTGACATTATAACGTTGTCAAATTTCTATGCCATTGTTTTGGTGCTTGTTTAAGCTCGATAAGGATTTCTACTAATTTGGCGACTTTCTTTCTTGTTTCATAGGAGAAAAACCCTCAGGTTGCTTCATGTAGATTTCTTCATCTAAATCTCCATTAAGAAAGGTTGTTTTCACATCCATTTGATGTAGTTCAAGGTTTCTTAATGCAGCAATTACAAGAACTATCCTTATGGAATTTATTATCGTCATAGGAGAATATGTATCATAATAATCTAGGCCCTCAGTTTGTTTATAGCCTTTGATAACAAGTTTGGCTTTGTACTTGTCAATTGATCCATCTACTCTCCTTTTCCTCTTTAAGACCCACGTGGAACTTAAAGGTTTACAACCTGGTGGAAGATCCACTAGTTCCCAAGTATGGTTATGTAGTATGGAATCAATTTCATTCTTAATGGTCTCTTTCCACGTGAGGTCATCTGTAAAGTTTACTGGCTCTTTATAAGCTCGAGGCTCTCCTCTCAGTATGGCAGCAGGAAAATTTCGACCAAAAGATTTTTCTACCCTTGCTCTTTTACTGCATCTAAATTCAACCTCAATATCTTTATTTTGATGTTGACTATTTTCATCAATAGTCTCTAACATTCGTTTTGATGAACCTGGCTCCTCCTTGGAGTTACATGGAAATACATCTTCAAACAACGATGCATTCTTCGATTCCATTATCGTGTTCTTGCGAATATTTGTGATATTCAATTCATGAACAAGAAACCAATAAGCACTACTATTATTGCATACCCAATAAAAATGCAATCAACAGTCTTAGGTCCTATCTTCAGCTTTTTAGGTAGAGGAATTGCCACTTTAACAAGACATCCCCACACTCTTAAGTATTTGTAGAATGGCTTTCTTCCTTTCCATAACTCATATGAAGTCTTTTCTGCTTTCTTTTTAGGGACCTTATTCCAAAGGTATTTAGCAATTAAAATGGCTTCTCCCCACATGTTTTATGGTAGACCAAAACTTATTAGCATTGCATTCATCATTTCTTTTAAAGTGCGATTCTTTCGCTCAACTACTTCATTGGATTGAGGTGAATAAGGTGTTGTGGTTTCATGTATGATCCCATGAGTATACAAAAGTTAGGCAAACAGATTTGTTACTCCCCACCTCGATCACTTCTGAGCACTTTAATTTTCTTGTTGAGCTGATTCTCAACTTCGGTTTTATAGAGAACAAATTTCTCTATCACCTCAACCTTAATTTTGAGTAGGTACACATAACAGTACTTGGTGCTATCGTGGACAAAGGTAATAAAAATTTATTACCACCTCTTGTTTGTACAAATTTCAAATCACATATATCACTATGGATTAAATCAAGAGGTTTAGTGTGTCTTTCAATGCTTTGAAAGGATGACCTTGTTAGTTTTGCCTAAACACAAGTCTCACACTTGTGCTATGAACCAATTTGGAATGTCAGTATATGATCTAAGTTAATTAATCTTCGTAACGTATCATAATTAACATGTCCTGAACCACCATGCCATGCATTAGACGACTCAAGCATGTAAGCAGAAGAACTCACTTTATATATATTTGACTGGATAACAATCATTAAATTAAGTTTCCACATTCCATCTCTCATATACCCGTTCCCAGCGTACATTCCACTCTTGGACAAAACAAACTTATCTGACTTAAACACCATTTGAAATCCATGATTGATAAACAATGAACCAAAAACTAAGTTCTTACGAATTTCGAGTACATATAAAACATTTTTCAAAGTCACTTCCTTCCCATAAGTCATCTTTAAGACCTCATTTCCTTGGCCCTTGATTTCAGAGGTGGTCGAGTCTCATGAACACCCTTTTCCCGCCTCTCAATCAATAAAGGTGGAAAACATTCGTCCGAGCACAAGCATGGTGTGTAGCACCACTATCGATCCACTATTCCTCGGGGATTTAATCCCAACAAGTTCACCTTAGAGATTACTATAGCGAGGTCAATGTCGCATTACCATCCTGAGGATGCCATCAACCACATCAAGCTTCCTCGGGTTTGTTCTCTCAGTCTCGTAATCCGGTGATTTATGACTTTGCTTCCTACCTAAGCTGAAGAAGCATTTTCCTGAACCTTTCCTTCTAGAGATTCCCTTAGGTCCCAGCCTTCCTCATTTCCCTTTGTCTAGCTTTGAACTTAACCAACCATGTTCCAGCCAAAATTAGCCTTTGGCCTCGCTGGATTATGTGCCCATTTCTTCTCGCATCCCCTAATATCTTTCGATGTAAAGTCTAGTTAACTAGATCTTCGATGCTCATCTTCTTCTCTTATGTTCGAGGTAATTCTTGAAGTCTTTTCTCATGAGCGCAGAACCCCTCAATCGATCCACGGTTGGCGCCACTTTCTTAAAAAGGATGTTTTCGAGTTTTGGAAAATTCATTCCTATGAGGAATTGAGTTTTGTTTTGGAGTCGCCACTTAATTTTTACTTATTTATTTTTTTAAAAAAATGGGGAAGAAATCAAGTAAGAACAAAAAACCCCTAATGACTCCATGTTTGGAAAAAGTGGTCCATGAAACTATATTTCTGGGTCCAAGGATTAGGTTACCCATCGGGAAGGTACCTCATACAAGGTAGCACCCCTCTAGGCCAGGAACACAGTCACTAATAATGAACTGGGTGTTGATGTGGGTCGAAGATCACTGACCTAAAGCAACAAGATGGTATGATTCACACAAACCTAGGTAATTGTTTACCTTAAACTCAACAAATTATAATTAAAGGCACATACCCATGGTCCCAACCGCGTTTGTAAGGGAAGGTTAGCTCTCATTTCCGGCATACAACAATCCTCAAAATCAAAATGCCAAAAAAAAAAAGGAAACCATGAGAAATCATACATCAATCTCAACCACTCATCACTACTACACCACCTATGCAGCCAATAAAACCATAACAATTCCTAACAAAAAAATCTTCAATAATTCACTACCAATCACTAGTGCTCTCCAACCACTTTTCACCTACGTAGCCCATAAATCTCAAGAATCCAAAATGGACCAAGGTTAATTCGAACCGAACCCCATTTCAGACCTCCAAAACATATCTTAAGAATCGGAGGTGATAAATGGGATTGAACCACAAAGGTTATGGGCTCCAAGTATACTAAAACCAGAGCTACCTATGAAAAATTCGATGAACCGATCGAGCCGATTGAGAAAAAAATCTCAAATTTCAGTCAAAATTCTCAAAGAATAAGGGAATCCAAAAATATATAAGATTCCTAGTCCAAATGAGTGAGAACCAACCAAAACAAGGAAAAGTGTTCTAAAACAAGGTTGAAACTATGCCACCCTATCCTATTAAAATGAAGGCCATGGAACCCAATATCCTACAGGCAATGTGGCTACTACAACCAAAAGAGCCAAATTGAAATTCAGCTACTTAAAGCCTCCTCCTACAACCACTTAAGTCCTCTAGAACTAGTTGAAATTCAGCTACCTAAATCTCATGAACCGAGCTACAATTTCAGCTACATGAAGCATCCATAAAACGATTAATAAATAAAAAAAATCAACAAGGAGAAGCATGATCGTGCAGAATTTCTATAATGCATCAAGATTAATTAAGGAAAACAACAACTGGGGCTGTCCTAAACTATGAGCTTATTTATGAGAACCTTTCTCCCAATACGGATATGGAAACTCGTCCATTCAACTCAAAGGAATGACAACCATGGAAATCCCATAGTTATCATAACTATACAGACCATGAAGGCCTCATGAGACAATCAAACCTAGCAAAAATTCATGGCAACATACGGAAATGGGGAGTTTATTTTTCAGAATCGATGGCAAACTTAAAGACCTTTACCATCCCAAACAAAATGTGTCCTAGATGGTTGTTCAAGAAGATATTTTCTATATGCTCAAAACAAACTCTGAACAAAGGGCCAAAAATATGAGACAAAAGCTAACATAGATTTTTGATCTACTTGAGACTCCTCTTTATTCTTTTCTACACACGCAGTTGCCATATGAGAGTGTCACTAACTCCAACTTCAAAGCCTTTCCCCAAACATAAACTTTCTCTGTTCTACTATTTTCTCTACCACCCTAGACGTAGGAACCTCTTTAGACGTCCCGAGACTCCCATGGGCAGGACCTTCACTTTCAAGACTAGAAGAAAAACTCTCTCGGCTCACCCTATTCAGAAAAAAGACCCATCAAACAGAGTCTCCCTCTCTAAAAAAAAATCAAAGGTTCCCCCATCTTCCTCATTTTTTTTTCTTCTTTTTTCTGTTTTCTCCCTTTTTTTATATCTTTTTTTCTCTTAAGCATCCGAGCCAACTCCATTTTTCTCACCTTCTGTCATGGGAGAACCCACCCCCAATCAGCCTTGGACTCCCTCAGCTTCATAAATACTTTTCCATTCACGAGGCCTTAATTGACCCACATTTACTTGTTTAACCACTAAGAATCCACATGATCAAAGTGGGTTGCAAGCAACACACAAAATGGCCCAAAGCTTAACCCAAACCATGTCTAAGACTGATTTGGAGAGAATGGGCTCGAACCACAAAGATTATGGGCTTCAATTGTACAAAAATCAGAGCTACCCATGAAAAATCCGACGAACCAACTGAACTAGTTCCCAACCGATTGAGCCGATTGAGAAAATTTCTCAAATTTTGTCAAAAAAAAAAATCCTCAAATAGTAAGGAATCCAACAAAAAAAATGGCATGATTTCAAGTCTGAATGAGGGATAATAACAAAACAGTTCAGTGTTCGAATTTGAAAGTTGCTCCATAACGGCTTTCAAACCCGATAGTCGATTCCCAACCGATCGAGCTGGTTGATAGAAATTCTCAAATTTTGTAAGAAAATTCCTCAAAGAGTAAGGAATAAAAAAAACGATGCAATGATTTCGAGTCCGGGTGAGGGAGATATGACTAAAACAAGCTCAAGCTATCTGACTTAAATACCTCATAATGAACTCCGAATTGAAGCTTTTATGGAGGCCACATTTATATCCTGTAGCAAAGTATGACCTAAGGATTTGACCATGATGGCACCTCAAAATGGACCAAATGTATGGACTGAACCAAACCATAGGTGAGCGCACGCAAGGTTCGAAAGCCGATAAGGATAAACAAAGGGGTCTCGAGCCCATGTCAATCAAACTAGGTGCAAGTGACACCCCTAGGAAGCACGCAAGAGTCATGGGACAAAATTAGGGGTCTACAGGCAACTTCTCAATAATAGCTGCAACTTGAAAAATTTCGCTCAACATTATTCCCTCAACATGTATATCATGGAGGACTACCTAAAGTTCTTGGACTTGACTGACCATAGTCTTGGAATCTACCATTTCGTAATCAGGAAAAGGCCCACGACAAACTTCTTGGCCCCAGCATCCTTGGTTTTATATTTCCGATCTAGTGATTCCCATAGCTCTTTGGCTGTTTTCTTAGCTACACATTGTATAAAGAATCAGTCAAAGCATTCATGACATAGTTTCTGCATAGAAAGTCAGAATGTTTCCAAGCATTCATAACACCGATGACTTGGATATCATGTTCATCTTCTTTGAGCTTAGGAGCATCTTCAGTTAAGAATCTCGCAAGATTCAAGGTGGTCAGGTAGAATAACATCTTTTGTTGCCACCTTTTAAAGTTTAGTCCATTGAACTTCTCTAGCTTTTCTCTAGGTGAAACAGAGATAAACACAACAGTAGGCATCACTAGCACTTGTGCCACATTAGGGGTTGCCACTTGGGCAGAAGCAACTGGAACCACATTAGAATCCGAGTCCATTTCTCTGCAAGATTGTAGAAAATGTGTCAATTTTCTATTTCCAAAACTAATTCTCAAAATAATTAGAAATAATGTGTAACAGTATTCTCGTGAAAGATCATGTGGGTATAAAAACCCAAGCCATAACCAACTTCCTAGACAGAATATTCGCTCCCATGAAAAGATTGGAGGATCACAAACTGTCCCGCGAGATTCAAATCTCTTTAAATAGAACTTCTTGAGTATAGTACTTCCAATTTCCTAAGACTACAAAGAAATTGGCACAAACTCAAAATGAGTATAAAGTTTAGCCAAATAGGTTTATCTTCTTATCATATATTCATCGCAAGGATAAAACACAACTACATGTGTAGCCTAGTGGTAAGAGCATATCCTTGAATGTTAGGTCATGGGTTTAAAACCCTTCCTGTATTACAAGGAATTTTTTCCCTCAAACCAACAAACCAAATTGTTTGTTCGTTCCCAAAAATTCTTTGTAAAGAGAGATTTTTTTTCTTTTTTTTCTTTTATTAAAAAAAAATCTCAATCAAAATTTTTTTCTCCAATCAAATTTTCTTTCCAACAAAATGTTTTTGGTTTTTTTTTCTCTTTTGGATTAAATAAAGGAAATGAATTTCCTTTTTTATTTCTCTTTTGTTTTAAACCACTTCCATTCCATAGTTTCAAAACCCTTCCTTGTATTTTCATATGAATTTTTTTCCCAAACCAACAAACCAAATTGTTTGTCGTCTCAAAGTTTGTAAGAGATTTTTTTTTCTTTTATTTATTAAAAAATCAAAAAAATTTCTCCAATTAAATTTTCTTTCCAACAAAATGTTTTCGGGTTTTTTTTTTTTTCTCTTTGATTAAATAAAGGAAATGAATTTTATTTTTATGTTTTGTTTTAAACTACTCCATTCCATAGTTTTTTTTTAATTCCTTTAAAAAAAACATTTATGGAAAAGCAAAGCAACTTTCAAGATAAAACATTTTTTTTTTCCAAACCAAAAAGTGATAAGCCATAAATAAAAAAAAAAAAGGAAACCATTTTTTTACGATGAATTTTTTTGTTTCCCAACAAATAAACCAAAAAGATAAGCCACTTTTCTTTGTACGAAAAACCCAATTTTTTTCCCTTTTCTTTATGGTCCAAAAAAAATTAAAATTCAATTATGGAAAAAAAAATTTCCCCATCTTCTTATGGAATTTGTTTTAAGCTTGTAAGAAAATTTTGTACCACAACACAAACATTGGTTAGGTAAACATGTATATTCCTAAAGTATGATCAACCCAAGGAGATTATAGCAAAGCTTGTCCAATGAAAGAAATCGGAACGACAAAGAGGAAGAGAGAGGAGTCGAGTCTTGTGTAATACCACAATCTCCTTAAAACAAATTCGTCATACATTACGGCATTATAAGCCGTTTTCAATACCAAAATATTTACAAAACAAAATCAGAGTTTGTACAAAAAGTGTCAAATATGTTTCATGAATGCATGGTCAGATCTTTACTTCAACTCTGTGAGGCCTTGATGTTAACTCCGAATCACTACGGTCTTTTCCTTTGTACCTGTTCACTCAATACCTATGTGGTGATAAAACAACGCGCTAAGCATTTTCATGTCTAGTGGTTCTATACAGTTCTCTCTTCATTTCAGTTTAAGTAAATCATGCATTTTTCTAAATCAATGCCTTTGTATAATTTTTCAATAACCACGCAAGACAATACATATATGTATATTTTCATTTCAGATAATGCTCAAATTACAATTCATTGGTCATTTCAATCATGCAGTTTCATATGCAATAAATCATTCAAACACAAATCATGCATTTCACAATTTTCTTTTCATTTTGCCCTTAAGTGAATTTAACCTATATTTTAAGTGCACAGGATAACGAATCACCGGCACACTCCCGCTGGGCTGCAGCCCGATATAAAAAAGGTTTTATAACACACTGTTGACTGATTATTAAAAATTATTTCATGAATACTACCGATACTATCTCGCTGGTCTACGGATCAAAGTGACACATCATTACGTTCGGCGCTCATTTGACCCTTATTAGTATATCAATCTATCATTGACTTGAATTTAACGGTTAACATTCTATTAAGGGCCCTCAAATCATTCATACCAATTTACAATAGTGTAAATACATTTATATCCAAATACTTGGTTTCCAATACTCATGCAATTTTTCATGTGCAATTCATTTCACAATTAGTTGTATCAAATCAATTTAAACAAATCAATATGCACGATCGCAATTCATTCTCAATAAATCCAATTTATTTCATAATCCTTCAGCATTTTAGAAATAGAGAGAGGAAGTGGAGAACAAACCAATTCATCTATGGGCTCAAACGGAGCACACATGCACCATATAAAACCTTTAGATTTATTTTTTCAAACAAAACACAAAAACTCGAAACAAGGGAAATAAGGTGAAGAACAAACCCAAAAAGGTTGCCGCTCTTCGATTCCTATCCTCAGAAACCTGTTCTTGGATCAAGCTTCCTCGTCACCAATCCCTAATCCATCACAAATATATCACAATCAAATAACAACCCAAGAAAAAAATCAAGCCAGCATTCTAAGATTTTTGGTTAGGTTGATGTCTACCCACATTCTTCATTTGAAAATTTTATGGGGACACATGGGCCATATTTTTCTCATGATTTCTTCACAAAAATGATAGCACTATGAGTCTATTTTCAATAGGAATTGGAATCATCTCATTTGGATAACCCAAACTAAAGTTACGGCATTTTCATGCCAAAATGGTCAGTATGCCCAACTCACTCGGTTACCTACTGTTATTCTCGATTTCAAGGGTCTTAACTCCATAAATTGGTAATTGTTCCTTCTACTCATTTGAATCTATGGTTCTAAGGTTTCCTCTCCAATTGTAATCATCCACTTGGATTACTTAAAACTCAAGTTACGGCATTTTACATCCGCACTACTCTAATTTGCAAAGCATAATCAAATTGTTCTTGCACATAACTCCACTTTTGACAAATTAAAATAGTTACAAATTGTAGCACAATTTCTCAAGTAAATTATTCTCATAAGTCTAGTTTGAACAGATAATTTTGAATCACTCAATTTGATGAGAGTCTCAACTACAACCAAAACACCACAAACTACACCCCAAAATAGATACATACCATTATTACCGAAGTTACTTTTAAGCCCATATTCCAGAGCCTTAGAGCTAATATTCTCTCCTGTTACCTTATATACACTTGTAGATCTATCTCTTATGGTTCTTTACCAATTGGAATCACTCAGTTTGGATAATTATAACTTAACTTATAGCTAAAACATAAACGGGGGTTTTGAAAATTTTTTGACAACAACTCCTTTGAAACTTCATCATTTCCTTTATACAAAAATTCATCAATAACAATCCAAACCACAATATAACAGCGCTTAGAGCAACCTCAAAACTGGAAATAAACTAATAAAAGTCCATTTTATTAATTAAGCCAGGTTTTCTTAATTCAAACTTCTAACCAATCCAAACCACAATACACCATGAAAACCTTACTCCAATACAACCTCCCAAACGAACTACAACCTTTCAAAACACTATACTCACATTTGGAGTTTTATTAAAACTCTAAACAAGTAAAAGGAGTTAGGGTTTGGTTTTTCATACCTTAAATATTGATTCTCTTTCCTTTCTTCTTCCTCCTTCTTCTTGATCAATTTGTCTCTTTACTGCATATAATAAATCACAAATCCCTCTCTTCTTGTCTCAACCTGAATGTGCCCTAGCCTTTCTCCCTCTTTCCCTTTTTTCAAAATGTAAGAAATTTCATTTACAAGACCAAATTTGGTCTTAAGCCTTAAGTCTTCATAAGGCCTTGTTTGGCTTGCACATAAATTCCTATTTTCCCATTTTTCTCATTTTAACTCTTCATTTCACTTCATTTCATTTCATTTTCATTTTAACATTTACACTCCTCATTTGCATGCTCCCAGTTCAGTTTGAATTTTTACCAAATTTATTTGGCTCCTATAAAATTTTCGGGTTTTTATCATTTTTATTTTTTAGCCATTTAAACATCGAAAAAATATAATTTATTTTATTTTATATCCTAAACATGTTATAAAACTATTAGAGTATTTTCGTGTAATTTTACATGTGGAGTACTTTTTCTCATATTCGCCGATCAAGCCGATTCCCTTATTTCATATTCAAAAATTGCTTCCACCTAATCTCTTTATAATCATCAGTTACATACTTTGTCTAAAACTCTTGGACAAAGAATTCCCATGAAATTTGGGTCGGGAAGCATTGGATTTCTTAGAACTAGCTTCCATCAATCATAAGTTGCACCTTTATAAGTGTTGGACTCAAGACATTCGCCATTTGTTCATGGGACATTTAACTGGCCCGCAGCTCTTGTAATTTCTCGCTTCATAACTCGCCTTTATCGTAATCCTTCCAAACTTGTACCATGTAATTCTTCTACTCCATGCTTCTTACCATCAATTGGAGTTCGATGGGCCGTGAGTCGATCTAAGACCCTTGCCATATCTTCGAAATTTTTAGAACTTTCAATCAAGCATTGCTCACTTCTAGCCGACTCGCAGGATTAAGATACTAATGGATCAAGATCCATAAGATTGACGCTTTCAATTGTTTCCTCCATAGCTTCCTATGATTGATCCATTCTAGACAATATACAAAACAAGGACATTCGCATTAGGCCAACACAACAGCCATGTAGGTACATTTTTTAACCTAATAAGTTTTCCCATAAATGCCTAAACCTATGCCTACCACTAAAATTGTCACGCCCTACTCTCTCATTCCGGGCAAAGAGAGGGCGCGAATTCTCTGATTGAGACTCCTTTAACTGATTTTCTGACATTGGTGGGCCCATTTCGATCATACTTTCATAATTACATAAACTTATAGAACTACCACCGTAGTAGTGCTTAAATGTTCTTGTACATATACTCTTGGGTCCCATTTACTTGTACATAAACAAACCCACTATTGCAAAAATATTATATTTATTACAAAACAGAGTCAAAAACCTACATCAAGTGGACTCTTATTGTTGTATTGGCCCTGTTGTATGCGAATGCCTCGGATGTTCTCTTCAGCACTCACACATGAAATGACCCGTGCTGTTTATATTTAGTAGGAAACAGATAATATATATGTGACCACTGAAGTGGTCCAATAGCTACTGTGATACATATAACATAATGCATATGTAAGAATTTATGTATAACATAATTCTATAACAAAGTTTTCATATAACATAATTCTTATAATAGGGTTTTCTTATCTCCCATAGGAGTTCAGAACAGAGATCTTGTACAGAAGGTACCTATAGGTACATTACAGAACATAACTAATTTCTTATGCTTTCTTATTATTCATTATTTAGATTCTTATCATATAAATGTTTATCTGTATAGACTAGTAACAATGAATTAGAGGGATGTAACATAGTAGGTACCTGAAGGTACGGTACAATACTGAACAAAGACGTGTCTACCCACGTAACAAAAGTTCCATAGCACTAGCAGGAGTGCCGAAGCACTGAAAAGAGAGTGTCGAAGCACTAAACATAGACGTGCATGCCCACGTAATAGAAGTGTCGTAGCATTAGCAGGAGTGTCGTAGCACTGATAAGACGTGCCTATTCATTCACTATCCGGTCTCCAACAGGCATACAATTATATATATTACTAAGCTTGTTATATTGTTCTTAATCACATTAGTAAATACGGGCAAGAAATAATGTTTGCCCAATCCACAAGATCGCTCAAAAGGGTTAAGCTGCTAAGGCTACGAGGTGGCAGAAAGCATTTTTCATATAACTTTTATACTTGTATCGATCTATTCACTTGAGCCAGATTCTCAATTAATCCAATTTTATGCATAATTATCTTACATTGAAAGTCCAAACAAAAGAGTAACGAATTCTAGAATTAACCAAAGACAGAACAAAACTAGAATTGTAGCTTGGCCTAAGCGTAGAGGTGTTACGCCTAGGCATAGCAAAAACTTCTCGGGAGGGGTCTCAGGTCCACCTAGGTAGGGGATTCCTCCGCTCAGGGCGCACCCTACGGGCTAGGCGTGCACTCCTATGCCTAGCGCAGGGGTGCCTGCGCGTAGAACCCGAAATGGACCCGCTTTTGGGCCATTTTCACCATAAATCTCTCAACCAAAATAAAACTAACTCGAAACCAACCACAAAACTGACTTAAACCAACCAAAATACACATGTATTGAAGATTTAGGGCATTCCTAACCCAAACATAAACAAAGAGGGAGTTAGGTTAATTTCCTAACATTAAATGAGAAATTTCCATACCAAAGTTCCATACATCAAATGAGAAATTTCCATACATGAGTTCCATACTAACAAATATGAGAGTTCCAAACCAAAGTTCCATACTTATAGTTTCCATACCTTAATTTTCTTGAAACCTTCAAAACCCAGCTTTTCTTCCTTTCTTTTTACTTGAACAAGAGGAACTCCAAAGCAAATGAAGAAGAAATGCCCAACATGGCCTCTTCCTCCAAACCGTAGCCCTAAGTATTCTCTAAGCCAAAATGAGAAAAATCTTCTCATTCCAAGACCAGTTTTTGGTCTTATCTCCAATTTAGCTTAAGGCCATGTTTGGCTTATCACAATTTGGAATTTCATTTCTCCTTTTGCATTTTAGTCCTTCAATTTCATTCCATTTACACATAACTTATTCAATTCTAATAATAACATATTATCTTCTTGAATTATGACCTTTGGATCCTTAATGTCAAATTTTACGATTTTAACCTTGGTACTTAAATTTCCAAAAAAAATGCAAATTTTAACTTAAATTATACCCTAAACATGTAATAAACTACTAGGGTATAATTTAGGGTGTTACATTGTCATTTCGGCTTTCACCACGTTCGATGGCTCCACTGACCCTTACGATCATATGCTCAATTATAATCAGGCGATAACACTAAATGCCAACAACGACTTGCTATTATGCAAAGTATTCCCGACTAGCTTGCGAGGGCCTGCATTGGCTTGGTTTCACAATCTACCACGTTATTTTATAAATTTATTCAATGAACTATGGGTCGCATTCATATCGCAGTATCTTTGTTCGATGCAGCAAAAGATGACCATTAGCTCCTTACAAACTATTCTCAAGCAGGAAGAAGAGACTATTCGAGACTTCACAAGGAGGTTCAGGCAAGTCGTCCAACGAAAAGTCAGATAAAGATGGATGTTAAATTCTCTAAAACTTTAGAGAAGCTGGGCCATCAATTTTCTTCAAGTCACTATCTTTAGACCTGTCAACGACAATGGGAGAATTACACAGACGGGTTGATAGGCACTCACTGCTGGAGGACACATTCGTAGCAACCCGATCACATGATTACAAACTCAAATGCACGACCGAAAATAAGTCGCCCGGGAAGAAGCCATCCTAGTCCAAGGAAGGCCAGAGCAAAGATCGAAAGTGATCCCCTGATCAATCATAGAAGAAGAAAGAACTCTCTCAATTTACCCCCCTGAACGTCTCTTATGAGAGGCTATTTCCCATCATTCGCAACTTGCTAGAGTTTAAATGGTCTCCATCGATCCAGACAGATCTCTCCCAAAGAAACAAATCATTGTGGTGCGATTATCATAGAGATCATGGACATGAGACCGACAGGTGCCAAAGCTTGAAGTTTATGGTGGAAAAGGTTATCAAAGTGGGACACCTCAGGAGGTATATCAGAGAAATTGACCACGGGATGGAATCAAGGCAAGTAGCAGACAGAGTTACAACTGCTATGATAGCCCCTTCAGAATCTAGACCGGCCATTAACTATATACCAGGCGGATCGCTGGACGGCACTAATACGAAGCAGTTTTTCAATAGAAGAAGCTCTCAAAGCCGCCACCAAGTATAATCAATAAATGCTAGCGGCGCGAAGGGGGCGACATGAATAAACCAAGCCAATAAACGGCCCCATATCCTTTTCTTTCCCCGTTAACCTCAACGTAGTTATCGGCCCCACTATGATGCAGACCGGTGCTCACCCTCAGATATCGGTTTTGATGTGCAATGTGGTAATCGGAGGATCCCGGCAAAGGCAACCGACTTGTCGCAATCCACCTCGCCTTCGGCTGCATGAAGCTTTTCTAGGTGTGGTGAACTCCGAAACCCAAGCGAATCCAATTATAGTTTTAATGGTGCAACTACCGTGAATTTGTGAGATGCCACGCCCCGCAGTGCTGTGTGGCCGTTGACTCAAGAGGTTATGTTCTCAATCGTGGAAGACTTGGGGCCTTACAACGCCATAATGGGGCGACCCTAGCTACACTTGATGAGAGTTATCCCCTCAACCTACCACCAAACAATCGCCATTTGATCACGTCGGGCAGTTAACCTTTTAAGCAATTAACTGACTGCATGATGGGTTTCGTATAGGTTGTGTAAAATTAATGTAAAACGTAGGCCCACACGCGCAAGTATACGCGTCGAGTTTACGTAGTATAGTGGCTTGTCAAGTGTCGTTCCCACAAGGAGAAGTGTGTTGAATACCGGAATTGGCTCTAGAATATTATCCGGATCTCAAACTCGAAAGTGAATTCATGGCTAATATAACGAAAAGCTGATCCTAAACGAATTGTTAACTCAATTAATGGGGATTAGGGTTTTCCTTCCCCTTGCCACACTCAATGAATTATAATCTAGATAGAATTTATCATTCAATACATTAACAAATTCACGCTGGCAGGTTGATCGTGCCTATGAGATATCCTCTCTCGAGGTATATTCACCTATCTCGCTAGTAGGGTTTATTATGTAATACCCCAAATTACACCCTGACAGTTTTATAACATGTTTAGAATATAATAAAAGTAAATGTAAATTTTTCCGGAATAAAATAATGCTAAAAAAAAATAAGCAAAACCCGGAATTAATATAAGGGCCAAGGGTAAATTAGTAATTTACCAATCAAAGACTTAAAGGTCATAAGATGAAAAGATTATATGCTAACTAGGAATATGGAATAAGTTGATTGCCAATAATAGAAAGAGGAAGGACCAATTAGCAAAAAAATGGAAAATCGGACTCAAAAATGGATAAGACCAAACACGATCTTAAACATATCCCATTTTGGCTTAGAATTAGGGCATTTACATAAAGAGGAAAGAAGAGGAGAAGAAGAGAAAGAGAGAAGAGAAGAAGAGAAGAAGAAGAAGGAAGAAAGGAATGAGAGAAGAAGAAGCTTTTAAGGTATGGATACTAGTTAAGGAATTGTATGGAATATGTGTATGATTTGTATGGAATTAATGTAAGCTAGAATCTTCCAACCTCTTTCTTTGTCTATATGTAGGTTAGGAAAACCCTAACTTACAAATGTGTTTGGTTTGGTTGTGGTCCTCAATGGAAGAAAATTTGTATAGAGAAAATGTTGGGTTTTAGGGGAGATGTTGTCCGTTGTTTTTAAACCCATGTTTTTGTATTGGCCATCACTCATCCAAACTGAGTGATTCAAAATTATAGGTAAACTAGACTTCTAGGAAAACAAATATCCTTGAAATAGATGTATGCAAATTTGGACCCCATTGCACCAATAAATTCGTCAAAAGGGAGTTAGGTTGCATGACATAGCTGGTTCTATTTTGGTTCTGTTTTGATATTAGAGTATTCCTGGTTGTTTTGGCCATAACTTGGCCATCACTTATCCAATTTGAGTGATTCAAAATGATGGGTAAACTAGACTTCTAGGAGAACAAATCTCCTTAAAATAGATGTATACAAATTTGAACCCCAGTGCACCTAGAAATTCGTCAAAGGGGAGCTAAGTTGCATGACACAACTAATTCTATTTTGACATTAGAGTGGTCCTGGTTGTTTAGGCCATAAGTTGAGTTTCACTCATCCAATTTGAGTGATTCAAAATTCTGCGTAAACTAGACTTCTGTGAGGAACAAATCTCCTCAATAGGTATCTTCAAATTCAGACCCCACTGACCTTAAAATTTGTCTAAAAGGGAGCTCTATTTGTAAGAAATAGTTTATAGTATACGGAAATACATGAAAATGCAAAGATAAGAGTAAATAATCGTAAATATCTCATATGATTACCAGATAACAATAGTTATTCGGGGATATGAGATATGTACTGAAAATGAAATAAAAATGGATTGTCTACTTAGAACCTAGTAGAGGGATAAATGGGCATGCCTATTAGGGATAAAAGTCTACAGCATACTGATCAATTGGCCCCATTTAAGTCATTACAGCGCCTTCGGACCCTTATAAAGGTCATTTTCTTGTACAATGATAACAGTGCCTTCGAGCCCTTATAGAGGTCATTGTCTCGTACAATAATAACAGTGTCTTCGGTCCCTTATAGTTTCCCGTATCCACTTCTAAGGTATATGCAGGCATGAAACATAAAAAAAATGACAAGAATATGCAAATGACATGAATATGATAAATGAAATGATAAGAGAAGCATAGCACTACTATGCGTGGGATGACAAGTATATTGTGACAAGAACATGAAACAAAGTAAAATGATACGAAAATGTATATGGAACAATGATAAGAATGAAACATGATATGATAAGTAAGTATGAGATATGTATAAGCATGTGTAAATGACATGTATGAAATATGTATAAGTATATGCATGTGTCTAAAGTATGATGATCCTTAATAGGGGTCATCCACAAGTATTATTCCCACTAAGCTATAAGCTTAGCACAGGTGTTTCCATCCAGGTAGTACGTAAAGGAACTAGAAGCCCCGAATAACTGGCATCAAGAACAAAGGTCAACACAATACTAAAAGTGCCCATTGAAAACCTCTATGGTCTATTTTGTATATGTGTTTGTTTTTGTAAACAATGTAAAAATTTTATATGTTGAATACTCTCATTTATGGAGTTTGAATAGTTGTGACGCCCCGATCCCAGGGGTCCCGTTGACAACCCGTCAACCCGCGGAAAACCTATGTCTCATGTCATGAGACCCATACATCACTAGTCACCAAAAATACATCAACTATATTTCAATAGTTCAAGAGTTAATATATCACTCTTAATACAACATATATTAAAATTTAGAATTCTAATACATGTTTAACAAAATAAATACCAAAGCCACATGTCGGCTTTCTTCTCAAAGCGGCCTCTAATGAGCGTCGTCTTCCCGAAGACTCCCTGTACCTTAAATAATGATCCCTCGACAGGGTGAGCAATGCCCAGTAGTTGAATTATCCGACATGGGTTACTCCCCACCTAAGTGCACATGCAATGATTCAACATAAACACATTCAAGCAAATACATGATCCTACTTGAATGTCTACGTGATATAGATGAGAATGCGGCTCACCCCTTCCCACTTCTCGAGTCCTCACTAACTCCCTCAATCATGCCTAAGCCAAATGTGAGAAAAACATCATTTTCAAAACAAGCTTTTATTCAATGATCATACCGAAGCCTGCAAATATCGACTACTCCCTCCGAGGCGAATACCGATCATTTTTTCGGTCACCATGTGTCAAATACCTCCGAGATGAACTATCGGGACCACTCTCCAAGGCACCAAAAATCTTCCTTGAAATTCCTTTCACAACCATTTTCCATTTTTCATTTCTTCATGCCATGCACTCACACCTAATTTTCTAGGTTGCCTCGGTGCATATGAAATGCATTATGCCATTTCCAAACCACACATGTCAATATATCAACTATGCATATATTAACAAAATAACTATGCATACATACCACATGTTATTTCATTCATATTAATAACATCAAAATTAGCTCACTTGAGCTAATCAATCCATTTTAATTCCAATGGCTCTTCCACAATTATACTTCATATAATTCAAACACTCATGTTAACATATTTAATTTTCTGCGCATTAACATATTATTTTTCACACAATTCCAAGCCATTCATCTTAAGCAATATTTCGCTTTACAACACACATGGACCATTTCGTCCAACCAGCAAACCGACCGTTTTTAATAAATTCCTAAACGAAGGAAGGGCTGTCCGCAAGTGTACCACTCACCAAGCATCGCCCATGGCCATTTCTGGCCCAACAACATCCAAACCATAATTTATTGCATAAATTATCACACAAACCACCCAAACAGTCCCTAAACTGTCCAAAACGGTCAAAATATTCCAACAATTCCGGCCCTGCTCGGGACTAATCAAACGGCCACTCACAAATTTCAAATCAACCAAATCATTTACAAAGCCTTAAACCTCGAAAAATAACCGAGGGCAGAGAAGACCCCACTTCTCGGGAGTTGTTGAAACTCCACAAAATAGGTGTCCACGTGTAACCCTCGCAGCTAGAACAACTTTGTTTCTTAGCCCAACGAGAACCGACGGTCCGAAAGCCGGAAAATCTAGAGAGAAGTTGGAGCTTCTCTCTCTAGAATTTGAAAACCCCCTTCACTGCACGTTTTGAGCTCCAAAATAAGAAAAGATTGTCTTTTCTCTTTTGTTTTTATTCCCCTTATGTCCTCTCATTGCCACTTGTCAAGCCATCATTGGCTCATTGGATTTCTTATCCACTTAATCCACCCACTTTGACTTTTCTACCCAATTAGGAGATGCCACATGTCCATGTGGGCCCCACACTTGAGCCTGCTGACTAATTCCCTCGTGACTCGACATGTATACACTATGAGCCACTCAAAATGTGTCAAGTATCCCGCACTACGCTTGTTGCCTCAAAAAACGTGCAAATTCCGATTGTCTATGAATTCGATGAAATTCGACGTGGTATCTAGATTTTGCAAGACGATTCCAATAGTGAAGTCCATTTCGTCATCCGAGATCTAGAAAAATTCTGGATTTTTACCAAAATTACCATTTTACCCTTTTTCATAAAATTAGGATTTTCTCGGGGTTTCACAGAATATATTTTGTAATCCGTTGCTACATAATATATTTCAAGTTAAATGTTTAACAGTATATGAATGAACAAGTTTATAGTAAACAAGAATTAAAAAAAAAAAAAAGACACCCTAGCCTGACATTGGGTGTTGGGTTGGGGGTGTCACAAGTTAGTGGTATCAAAGCCTAAGTTTAGGCGTTTCTGGAAAAGCCTAGGTTTAGGCGATTCTAGATAGAGTATAAGATTGAAAAGCATGTGTTTAGTAATGTGTTGGCCTGATGTAGATGTCCTTGTGTTTTGTATAGATGGATCGTCCTCCAAATCCAACTGAAGAAGCAGCTGAGAGTGTTAACCCTGGAGATCAAGGATTACCCTTTTCGGACCCTTCTAAATCTGTCAGAAGCGAAATTCACACCCCTACTGAGCCAAATAAATCTTTGCTGAGGATATCTCAGGACATGACTAGGGTATTGGAAAGATTGACAGCTCCGAAAGCCCCGATAGATATGGTAAGAAGACATGGGGCTAAGGAATTCCATGGGACAAACATGGAAGAGTCCAATAAAGCGAGGTTAGAAAAGTTACAAAGAATATCGATAAGTCTCGAAGCCCTCCTGATCAGAGAGTATCATGTGCAGCCTCACTATTATAGAGTGAGGCATATGATTGGTGGAAGCTAGTGTTGAGAAGTCCAAGGATTCCAAATCCCATGACTTGGGAATTCTTTGTCCAAGAGTTCAGGGCAAAGTACGTTACCGAGATGTATAGGGAGTCCAAGTGGAAATAGTTCATGAATTTGAAGCAAAGGAACTTATCAGTGGCTGAATATGAGAAAGAATTCAATCATCTCATAAAGTATGCACCGGAGTTGGTCCTCACCGAGGCATTTCAGTGTAGGCAATTTGAGGATGGATTGCATGATTCCATCAAGAGATATTTGGCACCTATGACTTCTCTCCAAATGTGTGAATTTCCTTTATCACGGGTCTGCCGCAATGAAAGTAGAGAGACTTGAAACGAGCAGCAAAGAAAGATCTCAGAAGAAGAAGTTTTGTAGAGGAGCTTCATCCTCTTCAAGGAAAAGAGTTAGGGAGTCTCCAGCTCAATCCGAATACAGTTTAGCTACGAGAGGTGGAAGACAAGGATCCAATGCAGCACCTAGTTCAGGTAGAGGTGCTTCTGTTGGACATGGAGAAATCCTAGAGTGCCCTCATTGCCATAGAAGGCATTTGGGTGTTTGCAGGTTATTGACAGGAGGGTGTTTCCGGTGTGGAAGCATTGATCATTTGATAGCATAGTGTCTTAGAGAGTCAGGGGATAATAGAAGTATGCAAGAAAGTGGCAGAGGAAAATCAGTTACACTACCTTAGACGAGATATCAAGGTAGGGGTCGAGGTGGCCCGATTCAACATAGAGGATGAGGGGCAATCTCTCTCGAGACAGTGATCTGGTCTCTATACCTACGCCTCCAAAGACGAGCATATGCTATAAGGGCTTCGTGGAGATCGATGCTCCCGAGATTATAGCTGGTATGATATTAAGATGCACGCATCGACCGATCTCGGATCTACTCATTCGCATGTATGCATCGAACATGTATTTGATAAGATACCATCACCGGAACGCTAGCATAGCAGTATTACGCATGTGACTAAATAGTCCATCGGGGCACAGCAGCCAATCGTGAATAACGCAAACAAAATCGCCCCATTGTTATCTACAAGAGAGTTTCTCATTATTTGATAACCTACCATTCCGAGAGTTCACTTGATTCGAAATGATCAGTTGTTCAAACATCGAGCCATCATTGATTATGGTCAAAAGACAATAGTGTTGAGATGCTCTGACTAGTTTGAGGTGATAGTACAAGGCATTAGATCTGGCACAATGTCCAATGTGATCTCCGCTATGCAAGCTGAGAGACTGAGGTATGAAAGCCTGTGAAAGATTTTTGGCTCTCGGATATTAAGGCATTCCCTAAGAGAGGCCAAGGATTTGAAAAGATTCCAAAGAGTAAGGGAATTTCCGATGTATTCCCTAAGAGCTGCTGGCACAAGAGAACCTCCCAAATTGATACTCTATAAATTAATAACCTATTATTTAATTAAAAATCAATCCACCGACTCATGAATGTGTATAATTTAATAATTTACTGCTATCTATTATTTAATGCAAAATAGAAACACCCTATGTAAAATATTAATTTATAGAATCAATATTCCTTATAAATCTTAAAATACTATACATCATAGATAAAATATATTGTTTCAGAAAATCAATATTCCTACAAAAATATTAAGCTTTGATCATTACTCGAGAAGATGAAGCTTCATTTTTGAAGAAAAAGAAATAAAAAAAGGACAAACGAGTAATCCAACTGTTGTATGCATTAGCTTTATAATTCAAGTGAGGAACTTTGATATTCCACACTGAAAACTTTCTTGAAACATGGTTTACCTTTCGTATTTCAAAATTTGTTGATTAATTTAAGCACAACTTTTAACTGAAATCGACGCTGAATTTATCGAGGCTTGCATGGACACCACTGATCTGAGATATTTTCCTCATTTTAGTGAAGGTTCTATAAAATTAATAACCTCCGTTAATTAATAATTTCGTGCTAATGGGATCGTATTAATTTAGAGAGGTTCTAACGTACCCTTTGATAGGAGGAAGTGGACTTATCCATAGAAATTGGGTACAAAGAAACTTGTGTCTAGGTGATCAAATGAAGATGTCTAACATATTAGAAAGAGTTAAAGAGTCAATTACAAGAGCTTATGGATAAGGATTTATTCGAATTGTTTCGCCTCTGGGTGCACTGCTTTATTTGTGAAAAGAAAGATAAGACTTACTGATATGCACGATTATCTAAGAAATCAATAAGGGTGACAAAGGAAAAACGAAAATTATAGCCGAATCAAAGATCTTTTTATCGCAAGGAGCAAGTTTTTCAAGATAGACTTAGGACGGCATTATATCTAAGAGGAAAGGTGTCGATGTGTAGAAATCCAGATGAACTCGACATGGGCTATTAGAGCAGGTAATGCCATTTTGGGTCGACTAATGCACCGCGCAAAGATTCATGGATTTAATGAATAGGGTATTCAATCTCTATCTCGACTCATTAAGGATTTTACTGATGATATCCTCGTGTATTCTAAGGATGCACAGAACATGAACAAAGATCTCGAGAATAGCTACAGATGTTAAGAGAGAAGAAGTTATATGCTAAACTCAGCAAATGTGACTTTTGGCTAAAGGAAGTTTCCTTCCTAGGTTATATCGTGTCAGCCGAGGTATAAGAGTGGACCCTATAAAGATTGAGGCCGTTGTAAATTGGAAACCGCCGGGGAACAAACTATAAGAAGCTGGCCTAACTGATATTATATAGAAGATTTATGAAAGGATTCTCTATCATAGCTTCGCCGCCCAAATACCAAGAATGAAACAAAGTTTGAGTGGATAGAAAATGTCGTAATAGTTTGAAGGCCGAAAGAAACGCTAGCTTAAGCACCGCATCGACGCACTGGCAGTGCGCAAAGAGTATACCCTTATACGCTGATGCTTCGTGCATCGCTTAGATGTGTGTTAATGCAAGACGTGGAAAGTAGTGGCTTATGCATCCAGCAAATAAGCCACATGAACAAAATTATACCACTATATCGTCACACCCGATTCCTAGTCCGACCCGGACATGATCCGAACCGATTTCGGTACAAACCACCGACTCTTACCTGTTTTTTTTTTTTTTCAGAGCTGAACTTATACCTATGGGTATACAAACAATTTTTGTAATAACCAAAAATCATTTACATACACAAAAGAACAACCATCAGAGTGGTGTCCATCAAAATCTATACACATATATTAAGTCCCATTCACTTATACAAATACTTATACATGTACATATCTAATACTAACATCGAGATCGCTGAACAAAGGTTAGTGAGCACCTATCTCCGAGATGGTATGTACCAATGTGTGGAATGTCATGTCCTCTTTATCTCCTCTTCAAGACTCACACTGATTGAACACTGCATAAGCTTTACGCTTATGGGAACATATAGACAAGAATCTAATTAACAAATAATAATCGCCACAATATTTTTACATTTACTTTTTTCCTAAAGCATAACGAAGCCTATTCTTAGTGCAGATTTCTAACTCATATCATATTATACATGTAGATTTTATCCTTTTCGTATTCCATATCATTATCTGCTCAGGATACTTCCATGTGTCATGTCTTTTACAAGTTTCAATTCATATCTTCTACATGTATGGCATGTCAGATCATATTCAAAACAAACTTATACATCAACAATGGCAAATAGGAACATATCAAAGTCATATCAAATACATACAGGGTCAATTTAGACTGATACACCGTTTAATTCATTTAGTTATCGTTTTATTTAAATTTTCATTTTCAAAAGTGTCGCAACCCGAAACCCCGACTTAACCCGGTTGGCGGATCCAAGCTGGAGCCCGGTTTACTCCGACATTTTCAATTATCTTCTCAAAACATTTTGTTTTGTCTTACAATTGCTGCAGTGTCACGACCGAATCCCCGACTTGATCTTTACATGATCCAAGTCGGAGTCCTGGGCTTACTCCGACATTTTCAATTATCTTCTCAAAACATTTTGTTTTGTCTTATTAAATTCGCTAAAAGAAGCCGCGACCAATCCTCGACATCTTGGTCAAGGATTCAAGTCGGAGCCCTGCCATTCCGACATTTTCACTATCTTCTCAAAACATTTTGTTTGTCTTATTAAATTTTCGTTTTCAAAAGTAGTCGCGGACCGAATCCTCGACTTGACCTTGCCATGGATCCAAGTTGGAGCCCTGCCACTTTAACATTAATTATCTTCTCAAAACATTTGTTTTCGTTTTTATTAAATTTTTGTTTTCAAAGAGTCGCGACCGAATCCCCGACTTGACCTTGCTGATCTGACCAAGTCGGGAGCCTAGTTTACTCCGACATTTTCAATTACTCTTCTCAAACATTTTGTTTGTGTTATTCCATTTTTTAATTCTGAAGCACTTCATTATGGGCAAGCCCATAAACATTTACAATTAACAAAATGCATTTACAAATAATGCCTTTATATCCACATATACTCATGCTATTCATTTTCACATGTTTTCATTTTACACATCATTTATCATATCACAACATACATTTTCAATGCAATAATTCAAATCACAATTCAATTTATGAGATTTAAGCATATACATAAAAATCTCATTTACACTCGTCAATGTTGGTCATTTCACTTTGACTATTCAATTCACATTTATGACGGATTCCATTTAATGAATCCCGCCCTTATTATCATTCGGTAATGTGCCTACACATTTTACAATTCGGTCTCCCATTATGACGGATGTTGTTTGGTGCACTCCGACATGTGGTATCACTTGTCGGTCTCCCATCGCACGGATGCTGTTGGGTGCACCCGACATGGTATCATCGGTCTCCCGTCATGACGGATCTTTGTTTAGTGCACCCAGGCATGTGGTATCACTGTCGGTCTCCCGTCGCACGGATCTTGTTTAGTGCACCCGACATGTGGTATCAATTAAATGCCATACGCCATCATGGCCCGGATCTTGGAGTTGGTGCATCTGCCAAGTGGGAACATTTCTTCTTCGCACACCATCATGAATGCCGATTGGTGCATCCGCCAAAGTGGGACGTGGACAATTTCGAGAGGTGCCATTGACGGATGTCGATTTGTGCATCCGTCAGGCGGTTCATTCGATATATCAACCAATTCCGCATTTATGACGGATTCCGTTAATGAATCCCGTCTTTATTATCATTCACATTCATTCGGTTTTTCAAATATCACATTTCAATTCCAATTTCACTTTCGTATTATCTTTTCAAAGATATACTCAATCTATGTACTTATTTCATATACTCATTCACGTACTCATTTCATATACTCATTCACGTATACTCATTCACGTATACTCATTTACGTATACTCATTCATATACTCATTCATGTATACTCATTCACGTATACTCATTCATGTATACTTATTCATATATTCATTCACGTATACTCATTCACGTGTACTCATTCATATACTCGTTTACGTATACTCATTCATATACTCATTCATGTATACTTATTCATATATTCATTCACGTATACTCATTCATATACTCATTCATGTGTACTCATTCATATACTCATTTACGTATACTCATTCATATACTCATTCACATATACTCATTCATATATTCATTCACGTATACTCATTCATATACTCATTCACGTATACTCATTCATGTATTTCCTATCATTTGTTATCATTTTCTGGTTATATGTGAGAATAATCATATATAACTTAACCACCTTATGTGTTCATGACAAATTGCCTTTAATGTTCATATTCATGTTTCAGTTCGTTTTCATTTTCCATATCACATTCATGTTTCATGAACACATCTATACATTTTGCATTTCCTATACTTTTCTTGTTTCATGCCTATTATATATGGCATTCCATGTACTTGTACAGTATGTTGCTTATGTATTCACACATCATTCATGTATTCTTGTCCCTCAACGAATCTATTTTACTTAGAAATTGGAATCATTCCAATTGGATCATCCAAACTAAAGTTATGGCATTTTCATGCCAAACTAGTCCAATTACGATTTTGCAGAGGGACAGTTTATAATACTCATTTTCCAGTGTCTGACTCCATATTTGACACTTGTTCTTTGTACTCCTTTAAAGCTAAGGTGCTAGGGTTCTACTTCAACTCACCCAATTGGAGCAATCGAAACTCGAGTTATGTTCTAAAACAACTCGGACTACCTCTATGATCAAACCATGCAGGAATCTGCTTGCACATAGTCCCACTTTCTTGGAAAGTGAATTTCCTCTCTAGTTATTTCTTGTAGTCGAATCGACGAGCTCTATTTCTAGATGTTTATTATCCTGAAGTCTATTCTAATTATCCACTTGAATCACTCAAATCGGAGCAAGAAAATGAGCAAGGTATGGCTAAAATAAGAAACACTAGTCAACATAGAGTTGTGGTGTATCATGACTGCTCCGCACCTCGCACTTGACAAAATGGGTTTCTGGTCAGACGGCACAGTTCAAGGTGAACTGCACAGTCACCGAAAAATGCCTAGAATGTGTGTTTTTCTCCCATTTTCCATATGTTGATACCCAAATCAACCCAATACTCCATAAACACGTCAAAACCACTCCAAATTCATCTTGTAATCTCTTTTCTACTCAAATTATCTTCAATACACCTCTTTATGAACTCTATCAACTCAAACATGCTTTCTATTCATCTTGTACAAGGCCTAGTTTTACTCAACCCATCTTCAAGAAATCTAGGTTCTTATCAAAACCTAGAACAAGAACAAACATGTCCATGCTTTACATAACATTTAGAACCCCAAAACACATGTAATGGGAACTCTAGATCTTCTCATAACAAAACCCTAGAAAAACAAAGGGATTTATGATGATTTCCATACAAGAACTCATTTTAGGGTTAGGTTTCTCACAACCCACAACCCACAAACATGAATCCATACAAATCTATACAAAGTTCCATACTCAAGGTTAGTTTCCATACCTTTTTAGCCGTGCTTGAACTTCTCTCCTTCTTCCTCTCTTCTTCTTCTTTTCTTCCTCTTCCTTCTTCTCCTTCTCCCCTTCTCCTCTCTTCATTCACGTTTTTTTTTTCTTTTGTTCTCCAAATGAGACTCAAATTGGTCTTAAATCCCGCTTTAAGTTAAGGCCATGTTTGGGCCTTTGCATTTTAAAACATTTTTTCTCATTTCCTTTTGCAATTAGGCCCTTCCATTCTTTATTATTTCTATCCCATCTTTTCTTAATTGCCTTGAATCCATAACTTCTTCTATTTACATTTCATTTTTCTCAATTCCATATTGGCATATAAACTTATGGTTTTATGCCTTTCATATCCCTCAAGTAAATGACTAATTTACGCTGGTTTTATGATTACTCGAGTCTATCGCTTTATTTGGGTAAATTCCTATTTAGCTTATGTAATATACCAACAAGTCCAAAACCCAGGGTATATTTTTGGTGTTACACATAACCTAGAGTTGGATGGTAGTGTTTGCTTTGAAAATATGGCGACACTACTTATATGGGGAAAAGTGTAGAATTTACACAGATCACATGAGTCTCAAGTACCTGTTGACTCAGAAAGAATTAAATTTGAGACAATGGACGTGGTTAGAGTTATTCAAAGATTATGACTGTATAATAGATTACCACCCCGAAAAAGCTAATGTAGTAGCTAATGCTTTATGCAGAAAGACAGTGGCAGCGATGTCACTTCAACACAGTGAATGAAGACTAGCAGATGATGGAGCTATATTAGCTCAACTAATAGCGTAACCTATTTTAAAGCAAATGATGATAAGTGCGCAGAAGAATGACGTAGAGTTATAGAAAAAGGTACATATGGTTAGAGATGGTGATAAGACTGATTTTTCATAAAAACAAGCTGGAAGTTTGTATTTCCAGAACAAATTATGTGTACCAGATAATAAAGAGCTAAAGAAAAAGTTATTATTTGAAGCTCATAAAATACGGTATTTACCATGCATCCTGGAGGTACAGATGTACCGTGGATTCAACAAAGATTATTGTGGAAGGAATGAAAAGAGATGTACACTGCGAGTACGCGTGTCCGCGTTCGACGTCAGTCTCGAACGCGCGACGCTTTCTTGTTTTTATGAAGATGAACGTTCTTATTCTCACTTTACGTAAACTTGAAACCCTAACTTCCTCTCTATGGTTTTTCCAGGTGTCATAGCCAACCTTCATCCAACCTCATCCCAACCGATTTTAGCATCCCCCAAGGTCCTAAGCAACTCTAGATCCGAAAACCCTAGAACCCACCATCATTTTGATATCTTTTTACGATATGGTTTTCGGGTAAGTTCAAGGGCAGATTCAATTTGCAGAGGTGTTTTCGGGTTGCTTGTGTTAGAAAAGGAACCCTGTGAGAAAGTAGGTGTTACAGTGCCTTGTGGCTCGAGCCAAAGAACATCAGTTCCTTACCGTAGTGCACACTAGGTGTTTGATTTTTGGCCTAAGTAAGATTTGTGTAGCTTTATTAGGTATTTAGGTAGAGTTGCATCCCACTAGGTGTTAGGAGGCCTAGGAGACCAAGTAGAGTGTGATTAAAGCCTAGAAGATCATCCAAACCGTACCTCACCAAGTCCCAATGTTGAGCAAAAAGCATAAATTAAGCTCGAAAAGAAACCAAGCAAGTGAAGAGCCCGCTCATGATTACGATCATGAGAAATTTGTCAATTCGAGTGCGGTCAAGAAATTTGGCTTAATCTCGAAGAATTTGTCCTTCATCAAGGAGAAGGGTTTTCACCACCCCGATGATTTCTTTCAGAAACCGCATAATAAAGGATGGAGGCGTTTGCCAACCCCCGACGCCGGTCAGCCCCAATGGCGGTGTACGACGCCTCTACTTCACCCAGCCTCCACGTACTAAAAAGGGTCCAAAGCGTGGAGGTTTTGCAGACGCCGATGCAAGCCCATCAATCAATACTATAACCTTGAGTCGATTAACTCCGAAGACTATGATAAGCTCCATAAGAACACTAACTATCCCAAAGTCCTTAGGATGTTGACCAACGGGCAAGGCGAAAGTGGAAACTGAACAATGAAAGGCACACAGTGCACTTCAAGGCCAAACACTTAACCTACATTCCTAAGGTATGACATCACTTCATCACATCGCATCTCATCCTAATGACCAATGTGTGCGAAGTGACAGCCAAAAGGGCCCTACTCAACTATGCCATCATCCAGGACATCCCACGATTTGATACTACAAAGCATAGAGGATTAACCCTCTATAACAAAGATGCGAAGATGAATCTCAGTCACCCCTTCCTCATCTACAGTATATGCAAGCAAGTCAAGTCTTTAGGAGGACAATGAGGCTTGATACACCCGATCAAGGCGAGCAATGGTTATGAAAGACAAACCGAAAAAGCACCAAGACTAGAGGAAGTGTACGATTCGGCAATGAACCTCGATGAGGATCAGCCAGGCATACTAATCTAGGTTTGGGATCCCAACAAGTGCCTGTGGAGAGGCCTAGTACCATCCACCCAACCCCACCGCCACCTACCATCCCAAGAGGAGATCCCGATCACCTTCCACTAAGACCGAGATTGCATGGCCCACGACCACCCCCATTCGATGCATACTCGGGATGAGACCCAGTGAGTTCAGGTCTCCACCACCAGCACATGACACGCTAGGGTAGACATGAACACAAAGACTGCGAAATCAGCGACCATTATGAGCAACCTTCAAACAGCCCATCCGTAACAGCCTGCCTAGGCTCCTCGCCTCTTCACATGCCACCTCCACCACTCACCCAGTTGATCCGGAAAGCACGATTAGGAGTCTCTCCACCCTCTTCGTTGGGACATTGAGGACACCGTCCGCTTTTGTTTGGGGGTTGTGGGTGATCACGATTTTGAGAGCAGTAGTTTGTTTATGTGTTTCTATTTTAGTTTGTTTATAAAAGCTTAGGTTGTATGATGTTTCTCGTCTTATATTCAAGTATATACATGTGTTTTAGGTTTATTTTCAACATTGCATGTTTTAGGTATTGTGTGTGAGGATGCTATGATCATAATGGAGTTAATTTAAGTAAAAATTTCAAAAAGATCAATCGTAAATGAAAGGACCTTAGTTGTTCCCATGATCTAGAATAGTGCTAGAAAGGTTGGGGTGACTTAGTTTAGTCACCCCCTAGGTGTTTCAAGAAGCCATTTCCCAAGTAATCTATCGCACACACACACATGTGATCTCCAGGGTATACCAAGGTCCCGGACCTTGCTCACAAGAATTTGAACAGCCTCGAGGGCTTTAAACACCCAAGTGATGATACACCTTGAGCAGGATTTACTTCTCATCGCTTCCAAAAAAAAAGGAAGAAAAAACAAGAAAATATTAAAAGACGGTAGGAACAGTAATAAGGGATCGCCCATCGAAACCTGCATACGCTCAAGGGGCCTTTCAAAGCTTAATGCCTTGAGCCAACTGACTAAGAGCCATTGACTTCACTGCTCGTTACATGGGATAGGGGATGGACCTTTCCCATAATCTAGGGCCTTTAGGTTCGCTGAATGTTCAAAGTGAGTCTTGAGGGGAACTAAATGCCCAAGATCTCAACTAATCGAGTCACCAATGGATCCCCACTACAGGGACACTTAGCTGAAACTTATAGGCACTAGCTCTCTTTCATCCTTATGTAGTATGTGAATAAAAAATGCGCGTTTATCCTTCTGGGTGGTTAAAGCCCTTCAAAATCGTGAGTGGACTTCAAGTTTGAGGGTGTTGGAACCTAGGTATATGTTGGAGATCATGAAACAAATGCACATAGATTTTTAGGAAAAGGTTATTGAGAACTTAGGGGGTTAAGTTGCTTGGTCAGCCTAGCCTTGACCAACTAAAGTCCTTAGAAAGGTGAATAACCCTAAGGATCCCCAATTTTAAAGGAAAAAGGCCTAATTTCAGTCTGCCCGCTCGACTCCTTGTTTCCGCATCATGTATATCACACTCATGTCGCAAGCGTTTTGGTGTGTCATTTTTTTTTCATGTGTATTGTGTTATGAGTTTGTTTCTTGCTTGGGGTCAAGAAGCTAAGTTTGGGGGTGTGATGGGTGCCTAAAACACTCATCATATACCAGCGTTTTATCACGTTTTTGGTTCATTTCATTCGCACAAGTGTGTTTTATCACCTTATATCTTATACTCGTCTTCTTATGCATTTAATGTGAAAAAGGCAGCATTTGAAGACTATGTAGAGATTTGAAGAAGGAGATTAGATATCCTAAATTTCAACGTCGCGACGTCGAGGTCGCATAACTCATAACCCTTCATTAACTCCAATCTATGACGTCAATGAGACTTCATCAACGTGAATTTCAAATAAGAAGAAAAGAAAAAATGAGATGGGAGAATCCAGGAGGAATGAGATACAAGATGGAGAGACGCATACACAAGTGTGATTTGAGAGATCGCAGATCCTCGTATTGTATTTCTCGACTTCCTACCGATTAAACTCAATGATCAGAACTCAAGATGATGTTCTAGCTTTATTTTTTAGGTTTTGTCAGACTTTGTTACATTCATATGGATTAGTTATTAATTCAGTTTCATTCAGTATATCCATGGATCTGATATCGACTTGCTCTATTTTCTGTTAATTATCTACATAGTAGTATTTGGCCAACATTAGCATGCCCTTGCCAGGAATCTAAGATCAAGAGATAAAGGTTCTCGAGGATCCGGGTAGAGTGGCACTTAGTCAATCGAAGAGTAGAGATCTCCCGGTTCCAAGTGTGGCGATTAAGGTTTAATCATTCAAGCGCTCCTGAAAGTTAAGGGCTGATGCAGAGATGCAATAAACCCTACTAGCGAGATAGATGAATATACCTCGAGAGAGGATATCTCGTAAGCATGATCAACCTGCCAGTGTGAATTCATTAATACACTGAATGATCAATTTTACCTAGATTATAATCCATCGAATGTGGCAAGGGGAGGCAAAACCCTAGTCCCCATTAATTGAGTTAATAATTCGTTTAGGATCAACTTTTTGTTATATTAGCCATAATTCACTCGAATTTGAGATCCAGATAATATTATAGAGCCGATTTCTGTATTCAACACACTTCTCCTTGTGGGAACGACACTTAACAAGCCACTATATTACTTAAAACTCCTCGACGCGCATACTCTGCGCGCACGAGCCTACTTTACACAATTCCACATAACCCCACAAAGCCCGGCCACCACCCAAATTAACTCAGCCGGCCTCGCCTACACTTACCTATAAAGTCCAAAGAAAAGGGCATGTTAGAGTGTGGGCGATCTAGAAAAGAACAAGCCTCATCGAGCTGAGACAAACCTGGGAACATGAGGAATTGGTTCAGGTCAAATGGGAGCCCAAGAGAGCCTAGCGCCTCATACCATAGCCCTCTTACTAAAACAACCCCTTTTGCCTCAATCTTAGGGGAGCCTGGGTTCCTGCCATATACCAGGCTGACTACGTGGGCCACATAGCCGCCCCGAGTCCCAAGCTTCAAAGCTGCAGATTAAACAAATCTCTACCAAAGGAAATATCCAACTGGTGTAGAAAGTTTAGCACATTGCAATCTCCACTCAAGATCCGAAAGACACCTGGATGTATGAGCCGCAAGAGGTGCCACAATGAAGTGCAGGAACTGGCTTCACCAACGACGAGATGGGGAAGCAAAGACCAGCAGCAAACTACTCCCGGGTGAAATAGAAGGCATTATATGCCCCTCCTACAGTTGAGACAGTAGCTCTGTCTGAAAATTCCAGACTAATGTTGACAGGGTCTTGACAAAAGGATCTCAACTCCTCTACAGACATACAGCCTACTGTGCTACTGGAGATTGCTTGATTCTGTGGGGTCCCTCTCTTCCGCCTAGCCCTGACTAGTAGAAGCCTCTTCCTAAAGCAATGAAGGCGTCAAAACCCTGGGAAGATAATATAAATCCCCCTTTGGAGGTTTGATAACCCACAAATAACCAAACCTAAGAACCCCAAACAAAGAAGCTTTACAGGACCTAATGGGATGACCCCAAACCTAGGAATATCCCAGAAACCGCCTATAGCTTTGTCACCAGAACCCAACTAATGAATGATGGAGGCAAAAACTTTCTAAACACAAAAATACCCCAGAAATAGAGACACGAAAAGCATAATGGAGGCAATGCAAACGAAGTTCGTAAAAATTCACCGAAAAATTAAAAGATGTTGAGGGGGCTCCGATGATTGCTTTCAAGCAACGATTCGTATAAGCATAGGAGAAAAGAAATTGCAACAGGTAAAAGGCTTTATGAAATATTAAAATTCGGAGTCTAACCCCTATATAAAGGGATGAAACATCAACAGGCGCATTAAATGTGTCATTAAACATCAACAAAAAGTATATATATCGGGAAATGTTCATACCCACCTGCGACTGGGTCGCACTTCTAATTAGTGCCCAAAAAGTGCTATTTTGAACCCTATTTTTAATAGGTTTTGAGCGCTTTTGTGTACTACTGTTATAATTAAACCCAATTGACATGTTCGGGTCCCTATTGCACTTCGATTGCATTCGGTCGCTTTTGTAGTTTTTACAGAATCAAAGCCAAATTATCGTGTCAATCCAATCATAACAAAGTCAGGTTGATTTCCATCAATTTCATATGGTTTTTTATCAATTTTAGCAAGCCGGGAATGAAGAATATCAAAGCTTGAAGAAATAGAACAGTGTAGTGGGAATAGTAGCCGTGGGAAGCAA
Organism: Tetrastigma voinierianum; assembly: GCA_016808115.1. Classification (NCBI taxonomy): domain Eukaryota; kingdom Viridiplantae; phylum Streptophyta; class Magnoliopsida; order Vitales; family Vitaceae; genus Tetrastigma; species Tetrastigma voinierianum. The sequence goes on along the minus strand of JAEQBH010006659.1, from coordinate 8,126 downwards.
TGGAACAAGAGTTTAAAACAAGGCCAAAATTCGCTTATGTCGGACATTTCTTCTTACGATAGCGAAATTTCACTATATCATACGAATTTTCGCTTATGATACCGAAAATCACGTGCATAGCTTAAAATTGTTTGCTCCTCGTTTTTGTGTTTAAACGACTCGCTTTGGTTTTTCTTTCCTTTCTACCCCTCACCTGTAAATTTTGTTGTTTCATATATTGTTTTGTAATTTCCTTTCTCTCGAGCATATAAGCCTACCAGAATAAATGGACATCAATCACTTCAGATTAAATTCGGAGAAGCCAAATTTCTCCCGCTTTCCGGCTTCATTTTCTTTCCCTCTTTCTATTTTCTTGGTTGCCAAACACCCTCCAAGGATGACAACTTGAGGATGAGCGCCAAAACCCTTCCTCCTTGAAGAAGAAGGTCAGCGGGAGATCTCGAAGGTCGGTTGCCCCCTGCTCTTCACGCAGTATCCACCGCCATCACCGTGTTCCCTTTCTAACTCGTAGGTTTATCCCTAATCTCCTTGAATGTATATTATTTGCAAGCTTTTAGGTCTGGATGCTTATTGCTACATCCACTGTAGATTCATTAGTTACCCCTATGACCCATTAAAAAGTGGGGAGTCCGTGAGACTCATTCTTCACCGACGGTGACCACCGATGGCCAAGATGCCATTTTCAAAAGGATGTTATTTTGGGTTAGGCTTAAAGCTAAATAAAGATCCGTCTGAAATGACTATATGTCATCCTCCCCAACGCGAGGAAAAGACCCTAGGAACCGTCGTTGCCCTAGGAATCCAACCCCAGTGACCTAACACTTCAAGGAGTTCATTTACATTTTATTTTATTTAAATTTCAGTTTGCCAAATCCATCAACTCTTTTTATTTTTACCAAGCCTTAAAATCCAAAACCAAATTCACCATTTTTAATTTCACTTAAATCATTTGTGTACAAGAAAATCCATCCCCGTGTTCGACTTAGACCACTATACCACAAAGAGTTTTGCTACGCAAAGCAGAGGAACTTAGGATATAAATTTTGTTGGATTTCGATCACCCTACTATGGCACGAATCAATCTCACCTTAGCACATTCAATGCAATGACACTTTCTAGCCCCGACTTTCCACACTCGAGGTTTAAAACACAAAGATTTCCCCAACCCGAAAAACAAAAATTCCAGCCAAGGAAAAGGTAAGTATCAGTTACGGTCTTGCATCTATTACTCAATGGGCCCAAGGTCTGCCTCGACCGTATCTCGCAGGCCGCAATGTGAAGCGGCCCAAGCCCACCTACCATATTAAAACTGGAGGGCACTACCTAAATGGCAGGTCGAAAGCCCGCTTCATGAGAGCTTCAAGGTAGCCTTCCTGTAGGCCACCTTCAGGGTACCTGCCTAGGTTTTAAGTGTCCCCTAACCAGCCCAAGTATATGGCAAGTTCATGGATAAATGGATGAAGGTGGAAATACGCAAAGGATATTTATCCGCGAATCTCTTAGTTTCCTAATCTCTTACTTCTTGAAAACATTAATCCTTGATAAGGAAGAATTAATCCTTAATAAGGAATGAGAGATTTTATCACTAAAATTATAACATTTTCTTTCCTAAAAGCAAGGAGAGGTTCGTGTATAAATCAAGAAGACCCCCCACGAGGGGAAGGTAAGCAATTCCAACTGCGCATACTTTCTTCTTCTTCTTCTCCATATTTTTGTTAACTTAATCATCAGAGAGGCGGTCGGCCCACCATCGTCGGATTGCCCTTTGGGTGTGTTTATAGCTAAGGCCGATGATGCCCAGGGATCAAACAATCTAGGTAACAATAAAACCCTAACAAAGGCATAGAGTGGAGCGCAGCCTGGAAGAGTCCGACTCTGATCGCAATATAAGATGTCCATCTTTTTAGTCTACATTGGCATGTTCGAGAAAAAGACGGATGGTTATTTGCCATTAGAAACCCGCCAAGATTTAATTTCAGACTCGGATCCGCTCAAATTCGAACTCCTCACAATCTCTCCCATGAAGAAGCTTTTGCCGAGAAAGCATGATTCAGTCTAGTTTACCCCATTCGGACTAGTTAACATGCTCAACAGGCGGGGCAATAGAGTGGGTGGAGGCGGATGAAGATGAAAACAAGCAGATGAAGGTCAGAGTGAAGGGATGTGTTGAAATGAAGGCATTCACATTTGAAAAACCAAATACATGTAAGATCAATGGGGAGTGTGTGAAGAGCAGTTAAGTGGACCATATAGTTGCATGGGGTTTGAAAAAAAACTAGGCTTTTCACCAAGTAAAAATTGTTCTCCATTTTCTCAATTTCCCCCTTTTACAGTACATATCGATGGGGTTACATTTTTAATACTAATAATCAAGGAATTTATGAGTGCCTTTCACTCTTTCTCAAGTTACATCCCCTTACACTTGTGCGTACACTAATTGCCCCATTATGTGTATACATTAATTTCACCGTTATGCCTATTTAGGTGACTTTAACCTGCATTTAATCCTTTTCTCCCGCCCCATACTCCGAGGTGCTCCGTCCGAGCATCGGGCCCTTGGCGCCTCGAGGCTACCACTACCTCATTACCCGTTTAACTGGGAACCTCGAGCCTTCACGCCCTCAAAGCGTGTACATGGCTCCATTTTGTCAAGGTTTGTCTGGGTCGAGGCACATCCTTCAACTGCCTCGGCACATGCACCAGGGGCTCCTTTATTTCTTGGCACGTGACCCGAGACTAATCCATTCCACTAGCCCCCTTAATGCCTTTTCACACCATAGAGGTTAAGGAATGGTGCTAAAATTTTGGCACATGGTTGCCCACACAAACATTAGGGCAACTTCATCGAGTCTCGCGCACCATCATTACCTTTTTCCATTTACATCTAGTTGTTCGATTCGCCTCAAGAGTTCGTCTACAGACAGACATCATTAAATGTGCTCTTTGATCGACGATCCAACCCTATTGCTCAAATAGCCCCTTCCCCTCCCTTTGATATTTTTTGTCCCAGAATTTTGCTTCTCAAGCTCTCCCGCCTTCGCTCCGTTTGCTTTCTGTACTATGGGATCAAATAAGATTTGTCTGGTAAGTTTCGAAAAAATCATGATTCTTTTCCATTTTTGCCTCATTTTCTCTTACTATTTTTGTGTTTTTGTTTTTCTCTTGTTTTTTTTTTTTCTCTCGGGACTCCGATGATTTCTCGCACAGCCCTGCAAGGTCCCAACAATCCAAGACAGAGAATTTCGCTGTGACGGGGCCCACGAAAACGCCCTCCTCGACTAAGGTGGTGAAGAACCACACCCTCGCCGCCTACGTCCGGGGAAGTTCTCTCTCGCACGGATTTCGACGGCCTCATTACCTGGCTCAACCCAGTTGGAGAGCCTCACGTAGATGCATTTTGGTGGAAGTACGCCTTCCCTTCTCAAGTCCGTGTTGCCCTTCCTTCTTCAGGCTCCCAGTTCACAACCGGAACGAATATGGCCCGGGGGTGAATGAACTACATCCTTTGGCCCTAAATACACATTAGCGAGGGGCTAAGGTTTCACCCCTGCTGATTCACCAATTCCTTTACTACACCCAGATCCACCCCGTTTATGTACATGTGAACATCATTCCAGTTCTCCTTGGGGTATGCGTGGTTTGAATAAGAGGGTCACTTTCAGCTAGCTTCGAAGAAAAAGCTACTGCCCACTCCTTCCAAGCGACGTTTAGCCTAATACTACCTCGTGGACAACGCCCAGCCACTTCACCTAGTGACTGACCTACCGAACATGAGTAAGAATAAGCCTCGCGATAATGTTTTGGTGTTCAGTTGTTTGTGCCACTTAAAGTTCTATGCTAAGGGAGTTCCCTATCCCCAGCTCGCCTTTGGTAGGTCAATATTGAAGCCACCACTTCTACTTGGTGACCCCGTTCTCACACTTAGGATTCCTACCTGATTGTGCCCAAAAAGTGCTATTTTGAGCCCTATTCGAGATAGGTTTTGAGTACTTTTTGCGCACTAATCATATCAATTAAGCCAATTGAGGTGTTCAGGTCCACTTAGTATAATTTATGCCAATAAGTGAGGTTATTTTGCAGGTTTTTATGGCTGCCTTGGCCAGCTAAGTTCGAAGCCCGATATCAAGACTATGTGGGCTTCGAATCCATGAAGATTGAAACTATTTTCTACCATCAAAATATCAAGATTCAAGGAAGAAATGAAGGCAAAGTGATGAAAAAGCGGATGCAAAGAAGAAGTACGTGCGCTGAAGGAAAACAGCAACCCAAGAAATTTCGCTATGACGCGAAATTTCATCGACGGCGGAAATTCACAACCATAGCTAAAATTCCCCGCAATCCTGCTTAGTTCGGTACTTCGCCAGGCTAGCTTGGGCTTCATTGGCCCAGCTTTAAATTATCGTGCCTAACAAATTAACCAATTTCGCGATCTCTCATATTTTCATAAGAAGGAATTCTCACTAGGTTGAATAAATTTTCTCGCTGTCCTAGCGAAATTCTCCAGATAGCGAAATTCCCCGCCCTCGTTAATTTTGTGTATTTGTTCCTAAACAACTACGTTTTTGGTGTATTACCAATTGTCCCTTATATCGCCCAATGTTTTAGGCATTCTTTGTATTTTCACACTTGGTGGCCTATATAAGCCCCTCTATGATTTTGTAACCCTAAGCAACTTTTGATTTCAAGAAGAATTCCCAGTTTTCATTTTAGGTTTGCTTTTCTCTCTCTCCTCTTTCTTTCATTTTCTAAAGCTGTTAAACACCCCTCGAGGATGACAACTCAAGGGATGCTGGCTAAGTCTTATAAATTCTCTTGAAGAGGAAGGTGGCTAGCTGGTTTTGGGGCGCTACAGTGGTCCTCATGTTTTAAATGCTACAGTATCGTATTTATGGCTCCCATTTTTCAAACTAGGGTTTAATGTTGATTTAATGTCACATTCGCCAATACTTGCCATAAAGCAGTGGTACACAAAGGCATACTTATTGCTGGGATGCACCGATATTCTTTTTGTACGGCTCTTACGAGCCAACGAAATGCTGAGGTTAGGTTTTAAACCGAAAGGGCTGTGGAATGCATGTTACCTCGTGGTCGACCTCAAATAGAGTGGTTCTGTGGTTAGGTTTTATAGTTAAACAAAGATCCTGCTATGGCTTCGACTATATGTCACCACATAAAGACGAGGATATAACCCGAGGACACCGCATGTCCCCCATGTTATCAAGCTATGACCTAAAACCTTCAAGGTTACCACTTCACACTTTCATTTAAGCCATTACGCTATAGTCGCAACCAAACAACCCCAATCGCTTTGAAACAACCACAAATCCAAACAAAAGCCTCACCATTTTCAAACACTTATGCAAGTCATTCATAGGATGAAAACCCATCCCCGTGTTCCCGACCCTCTAGACTATGTCAGCAAAGAGTTTGACTACTACAAGAGGAGGAACATAGAATAAAAAATTTTGTTGATTCCGCATCACCCTACCGTGGCACTAATCACTACCCTAACACTTGTTTGTATTTCTTTCATGTGCATTTCGCTAAGGAAAACTAAGGACAACCCGAGTGCCAACCACCCGCTTAGCCGTAGTTCCACTTCCACCTCCACCTCGTCGAAACCCCCAAGAGGGGCGAAAGAGGCTAAGGGAGGCTTTGTCAGATTCCCTAACCGACTCCCGTCCCCACGCCTGTCCCGCCCCTCCCTAGAACTCCTCAACTCCCAAGGTGAGCGAGGTTTCCCGAGTAGCCCCCCGGTAGAAGGGTCCAACTCAACCCATCATTTCATTTCAATCTAGCCAGGACGAGCTGAGCCCCCGAGGAGGGATTGTTATCAAGGAGGGTCGTTATCAAGGAGGGTCAAGCGACCTAATCTCCTCACACACAACTAGTATCAGGCAAAGGCAAAGGCAAAGGCAAAGTTAGTAGCCGAGGTCTCGCACCTCCCAAACGGACCCTGGCCATATCCTCTCTTTTGGAATTGAGGCCTTGATGGTAGATTCCCTTATGTTCGAGCAACTATTCCTTCAAGACCCCGACAAGGAGGTGGTCTCTTATTTAGCCTCAGAGTTCGAGGCTCCAGTGATCAAGAATGTCCTTCATCTTCTGCGGGGGGCAACCACTTTCCAAATGTCGGCTGTGGTACCCCTCTACTCTTGTTCCTATTTATTACTCCTTGACTTCCTCTTAATCTTTTAATGGAACTTGCTATGCAGATGAGCACTTTCGGGCCCTATATGGGCAAGTATTACGATGTACGACAACACTAACTCAACCGGCTCTTGCATTTGTGAGACGGTGAGTAGGAGTTGTACTCCAAGGCACAAGCCGAGCCCAAGGCCCTTGCTTTAGAAAGCGAGGTGGCCGAGCTATGCCTGAAGCTTGTCGAGGTTACCTGAGCACAAGATGCGCTCGGGAATCAAATTAGAAAAGTCCCACATCTTATGGCAAAGGTGGCTGACTTAAAGCATGCCAACAACGTGCAAATAAACATCCACAAAGCAAACGTGGAATCCCACCGGGCTGAGGTATGGTGTCTCGCCACCCAGCCTTAGCCAAGGATGCATTTTGTGATGCCAGAAACACCATGCTGCAGAGCCGTGAGGCGTACTAATCCATCCAAGCTTCACAAGTATACAATGAAAAATATGACCTAGGCTACTAAGCGAGGTACGTAGTAGCCAAGGGGACTACCGTGCAAGGCGATAAATCTAAAACCCCAAGGGACCTTCCCAAGTCGCCACAACAATTTGCCCCTACTCAATCGGCTGAGCCTTCCACCATCCTTCTGCCTAGTGAGACAACCAATAACTCGACAGACATAGGGTTCGAGTTCTGGTTTCACCTAGGACTCTGATAGAGGAAGCCCGAATCCTTCCTATGCCCTCAAGTGAACGTGACATCCCTGCTGTGAGTCTAAACAACCGTACCCCGGATTCCTTCTTGATATCCTGGAGGAGGTTCCCCTCCTCCTCCTCCTTATGTACCCTAACCAGCCTAGGGGTCTGTCCCAGGCATATCTTTTGGATAATGGAACAACTGTTTAATCCCAAGTGTTTTGAGTATTCTTGGTATCTTTCTTTCGTGTTTTTTACATTTCAAGTAAACATTTAGCGCCTTGACTGGGTTACCCGAATCGATAAAGTATCCTATGGAGTCCATTCAAGGAGTAGCCTGAATACAAAGTGGCTCATCTCAGAAGACTATCTTTGTTGTACTCGTTACGCGCTCATCTTAGGAGTGAATTCAACCTAAGGAAGTATCTCATAAGGCTCATCTTAGGAGGACCAACTCAAGGAAGTAGCTCGTGCATAAGGCTCATCTTAGGAGGACCAACTCAAGGAAGTAGCCCGTGCACAAGGCTCATCTCAGGGAGACCATCTCAGGAAGACCTGCTCAAGGGAGCAGTCCGAGTGCAAGGATCACCTCAGGGAGACCGACTCGAGGAGGTTACCCGAGTACAAGGCTCATCTCAAGGAGACCATCTCAAGGAGGTTGCTCAAGTAAAAGGCTCATCTCAAGGAGGTTACTCGAGTACAAGGCTTGGCGATCGAAGTTTAAAGTGTGACCGACGTTGAAAAAAAAAATGTTCTCATTTATCTTCATACACTTATTTTTGTACATCAGCGAAAAGACTACCCACAACGCTAAATGCCACTAGAAATACCTTTTTAAATAGAGAGTGGTCCAGGGTCGAGGCTCCACTCTTCTATCTAGTGACTGTATTCTATAGGTGCACCTGCATCCTTCATCGATAATAATGTAGGCACCTTCCTAGTTTGGTTTTAATTTTCCTTCCTCGAAGGTATGTCACGTAACTATATCTCTCGCTTCACGCCTTGGGCTTAACGTGCCTCTCTAATTGGCTGCTTACCGACAAGCCGGGTACTGGGCCATTCAAATGGCGCCCATTCCCTTCTCTCTGGGGCTTGAAAGCCCCATCCGACTGGGGCCGCCGAGTTGTTCCCAGAAGCCCAAAGGGCCACCGATAACTCGGCCCACCCATTTTCCCTCATTGTCATCAAGATTTATCCGCGCCTGCTGCACGCTCACTAACTCGCGACCATCGGGTGGTATCCATGTAACGGTTTCTAAGTGTTATGGACCGCCATATCCCGAGTGTGACG
>JAEQBH010006658.1:65000-88132 GCA_016808115.1 Tetrastigma voinierianum | reverse complement strand
TCTTTTAACGGATGTCTTGCATGCAAGTACGACTCCCCACGACAATGTCTTCCGCCCGGATGCGGCCGCTTGCCGCGGCGAAGCGCCTTAGGTCAAAGGAGGGGATATTCACCTCGGTCGCGGAATAAGTAAAATAACGTTAAAAGTAGTGGTATTTCGAGCTTTACGTTTCCAGCCACTTATCCTACCCAGCCTCTCGAAGTCATTTGAAAGTGAGGACTAGAGTCATTCCGGCTTGGTCTTCTTTCCCACTTTGATTCTACTGACCGTTCCCTTGGCACCAGCCGGATTTACGCTGGATAGTAGACGGGACAGTGAATCTCGTTAATCCATTCATGCGGCGTCACTAATTGAATGGCGCGAGGCATTTGGCTACCTTAAGAGAGTCATAGTTCTTCATGGCCGTTCACCCGTGACGGTTGAATTTCTTCACTTTGACATTCAGAGCCTGGGCAGAAATCGTGCGTGGCATCCCGCGAGGGCGAAACCAGCAATCTTTGTTTAATTAAGCAGTCGGATTCCCCTTGTCCGTACCAGTTCTGGTCTGTCGACTGTTCGACGCCCGGGAAGGCGAGGGCGTCGGTCCGTCTAAACCGGCGCGACCGCTCGCCCAGCGGGGCAGCTCGAGCAGTCCGCGACAACCGACGGGTTCCGGGACTGGGACCCCCCGTGCCAACCCTCAAGAACCAATCCTTTTCCCGAGGTTACGGATCCGTTTTGCCGACCACTTTTTACATTGTTCCGTCGACGGAGGCACATTCGGCGGAGACCTGATGCGGTTATAGGCGTCACGGCGGGCGTGGGCGTTCGACGTCTCGGATTTTCGTATTGGGCCGTCGAGGGCGCGCAGTTGCCAGCGCGACGATGCGGTGCTCTTAACCAGATACTACTCGGTGAGCCGCCAGGTGGTAGAACATTTAAGCGAGAAAAGATAACTCTTCCCGAGGCCCTCGACGGCGTCACGGACCTCCTAACATTTGCCCGTCAGCAGCCGCCACGTCCGGTTCAGGAATGTTAACGATTCCCTTTCGATGCTCGCGTGCGTGCGCGTATCGGACAGGCTTCCCCCGTCTCTTAGGATTTGACTAACCCGTATGCAGTGCCGTTCACATGGAACCTTTCCCCTCTTCGGCACTTCAAAGTTCGTTTGAATATTTGCTACTACCACCAAGATCCGCACCGACGGCCGCTCCGCCCGGGCTCGCGCCCCAGGTTTTGCGAGCCGCCGCGCCCTCCCTACTCATCGAGGCCTGGCAGCCTGCGACGGCCGGGTATAAGGTCAGCAGCAGTAGCCAGCGTGAATTTCGAAATTTAGTTGATTCGACGGAGTGAGTTGTACGCACTCATGTGATTTGTTCCATAATGCAGATCCTGCATGCTTATCGGCCGACGCTGTGGGTTCTAGGTTCGCGCGCGGTTGGGCACGTAACCCGGCTTCCAGTTCATCCCGCGCTCGCCAGTTCTGCTTACAAAAATGGCACACTTGGAGCTCTCGATTAAAGTGGCCGCCGATATAAGGCGGTAGTCTTGTCCCTGCCTGTTAAAAAAGTTTGAGAAGATATAGGTCGGCGTTGCGCACGTCGCTCTGTCGTTGGGCTGCCCAGATGAAGCTCGGCCGCGAACCTCAGCTATCTGAGGCTTCGGGAGGGAGCCAGAATTTCTTGAGCCGTTTCGATTAGTGCTTTCGCCCCTATGCAAGTCAGGCCCGAACGATTTTGCACGTCAGTATCGCTGCGGGCCTCCACCAGAGTTTCCTCTGGCTTCTTGCTCAGGCATGATTCACCGCCTCGCGGGTCCCAGACGAATGTCTTTCTCACTCGAGACCCTTCCCTCAGAAGATCAAGGTCGGTCGACGTTTGCCTCGAGGGGGATCCACCGATCAACATGCGCTACGGGTTTCTGGCCGCCCGGCTCGCGCCACATCGGACTCGCTTGGTGTGTTTGAAGACGGGTGAATCGAGCCGTGTGGCCATGGGCGCACAGGTGCCGAAACGCCCGGAGGGCGTGCGGCTCGCGTCGAGCGACCTTGGCGTCTCCACAGATGTAATCTGACCCGGAACGGGTCGCCAGCGCGGCCAGCGTCGGTCCATGGCGGTCGTCGGCGGACGGCGGATCGCCGTTCGCGTCGACGAGGCGCATCGCCGGCCCCATCCGCTTCCCTCGCAGACAATTTCAAGCGACTCTTTGACTCTCTTTTCAAAGTCCTTTTCATGCTTTCGCCGTGATGCTTGTTTCTTTATCGGTCTCTCGCCGTATTTAGCCTTGGACGAATTTACCGCCGATTATTCATTCCCAAAACCAGCCCGACTCGTCGACAGGCGCCTGCCTGCGTGGTGCGACATGAAGTCCCGGAAGGCGCGGCCGGGGCTCTCACCCTCTCCGGCGCCCCTTCCAGAGGACTTGCGGCCCAGTCGCGCTGAAGGGCAGCTTCTCAGGGCCCATTCGAATTCGGACGGCCCGGGTTCATGATTCTGGCTGGGCTTTCGGTTCGCTCGCCATTCTGCAAAGAATCAGCGTAAGTTTCTTTTCCTCAGTATTGATAGCCAAAACTCGGGTGTTCCAGTATTGCAAGTCGCTGCTTCGAGGTTCTCGGGCCTTGCGTGGTGCCCGTCGCGAAAGCGCCCGCGCCGACATGGAGATTCTCCTCCTTCATACGGACGAGGAAAGGATCGGGGGTTCGTTTCAAGCGCAAAGCCAGCAGCCGAGGCGTGCATCGCGACGGGACAGATTTTTAACCAACCACGGACGCGATGTTCGCCGGGGCGATGGCCGCCCGACTCCGAGGCCCCTTACTCGGCGGAAGGTGGAGGGCGACGTGCGCGTGACAGCAGGAACGGCGTGCCCTCGACCTAATGGCGTCGGGCGCAACGCGTTAAAATTCGATGATTCACGGGATTACGCAATTCCTGCAGTATGCGTTTTCTTTACGTTACTATGATGCGAGGCGCAGATATCCGTTGCCGAGTCGTTTTTGTGAGTTAAGCGCGCGCCTTCGCGCACCCGTGACCGGGCGACAGGACGCGTTATTTCGTATATTGTCGCGGCGTTTTCCACGCCGGGGGTTAGATTGTTGGATGCGGGGAAGGTCCCGGCCGTTTACATGCACGGGGCAGAGGGAAAGGCTCGCGGGCCGCCCGATCCATCACGAAAGAAGGCGGGTGGAGGCTCACGCCGCTCTGCCCGGCAGGTTGTTAAACAACGTGTTGCGAATTACCGTTCGATTACGATAGGTTCGTAGATCGCTTCGGCGAGGTTAGCTGCAGGCGCGTACGACGCCGGCGCCAAATGATGGAGTTCGATTGAACTGCCTCGGCGGCGTCGCGAGCGGCGAACGACTCACGTCGCGATCCGAACCGCTTCACCGGACCATTAAAATCGGCAGGGCGGCGGGCGTGTGTGTCTGAAAGGAGCAGGGCGTGGTCGGCGTGATGACTGCGGCGCACTAGAAAATTCCTCGTTGAAGACCAGCCATACGTGATCCTATCCCACATCACGATGAAATTTCAAAGATTACCCGGTTTCAGCCATTTGGTATAGACTCGTTGAATACATCAGTGTATGGCGATCTTGACACAAAGGAACATCTAAGGGCATCGCGACGTTGTTGCGCCAGGCTTTCCAGCGCTGGCGGTATAGTCCCTCAGAAGAGTGGCCAGGAGGATCACGCCCATGCAAATTTAGTTAGCGGTACGATCGTTCGTTAACAGATTAACCAGGCAATCATTTCCGCCGTGAAACGGTAGTGATGCGCGCGCTGTAGAATCGAGAAGAGCTCTCTCAGTCTGTCAATCCTTTACTATGTCTGGACCTGGTAAGTTTCCCGTGTTGAGTCAAGTGCCGCGACTGCCTCCTGGTGGTGCCCTTCCGTCAATTCCTTTGATTTCAGCCTTGCGACCGTACTCCGGAGCCACGCTTTTGATTTCATGCAAGGTGCCAGCCGCGGTACAAAGCAACATCCGCTGATCCACAATTGGCATCGTTTATGGTTGGGCCCGGGACGGTATCGATCGTGGCGAGCCACGACTTTAGTTAACGATTAATGAAAACATCCTTGGCAAATCTTCGCGGAGTTGTTAAGTAACTGCGTAAATCCAAGAATTTCACCTCTGACTATGAAATACGAATGCCCCCGACTGTCCCTGTTAATCATTACTCCGATCCCGAAGGCCAACACAATAGGACGAAATACTGCTGCAGTATTATCGTCTTCAATATCAGCATGCGTAGAACTCTAACTTTTTGAAATGACAATTTCTTCAAAGTAACAGCGGAGGCACGCCGTGGGTTAAGACCAGGAGCGCATCGCGCGGTAGAGGGACAAGGACCGGTGCACACACGTGGCGGACCGACCGACCCATCCCAAAGTCAACTACGAGCTTTTTAAGCTATGACAACTTAAATATACGCTATTGGAGCTGGAATTACACGCGGCTGCTGGCGCAGGACTTGCCCTCGATGGATCCTCGTTAGGGATTTAGATTGTACTCATTCAATTCTCAGACTCAAAGAGCCGGTATTGTTATTTATTATCGCTACACCCCGTGTCAGGATTGGAATTGTAGAATTTGCGCGCCTGCTGCCTTCGCTTGGATGTGGTAGCAGTTACCATTACTCCTGGGAATCAGAACCCTAAATTCTCCGTCACCGTCAATACCATGGTAGAGCATTTATCCTACCATCGAAAGTTGATAGGGCAGATATTTGAATGATTTTGTCGCCCGACGATGGCGTGCGATCCGTCGAGATTATCATGAATCATCGAACAACGAGTAAAGCCATGGTACTATCTAATAAATGCATGCTGAGGAAATGTCGGGGTTTGTTGCACGTACTGGCTCTAAATTACTAAGTTATCCGGTAACAAGTACCATCAAACAAACTATAACTGATTTGGCTGGGCATTCGCGGTTTAAAGCGTCCGGGTAGTTAAATGCACATGCATGGCCCGTCTTTAGAAGACGGCGGCATGCCAATCTGGCGGGGATCAGCAGGTAGCATTCTTGTGCAAGCGTCGGAACCACGCATGCCTACCCTAGACCGCAATGGGTGTCGGGAGGGCAAAGCAGAGCCGATCATCGTACATACGCGTCTAGCGATGAACGCTTAAGCTCGGGCAATATTGTGATCTTTAGATCCATGCCCGTGATGGGTTCCATCCGAGTACGAGCCATCGTCATGGCCCATTGTGAAACCCCTTCATGGTCACCGCAGCGACAAATTACGGAGCACGATGATCCTTAGAAAGGTCCACCTGCCCCCGTGAGCAGAGCTACAGATGGAAGGCAACATTCGAGGAGAAATTCCATCGATTGGGAAGGCGACACAGGAACCATTATTGCTGATGTCAGGCTTGATTCAAGCTTTGTAGCTAGAATGAGGAGGGACGTGGGGCAATAGTTCATTTACACGAGCAAGAGACCTCTGGGCCAGCATTACTGAAACACCGCTCCTTTTGTCATCAGGTTGACTTGAGATCTTGTATGCGCACGAACCGTGACTAGTTGGGAGTTGTCTCCTAAAACCTGGAAGCAGTGATGCCCTTTGTAGGCAAATGCCATTGTAGGCGTAGGAAGAATGATAGCATTATTTCCAAACTGACCAGATAGTTGGTGTGACAAGACAATGAGAACAGCCAGTTACTGACCCTATAAGCGAGTCTAGTGCGAAGTATCTAGTTATATTATTATTAAATTAATGTATAGTGAGCAGGCGCGGAATTAATGCAGGCGTGGCGTAGTCGTCTTGAGTAGAGCGTTATCTGGAAACTGCACTCAGCCAAAGTGACGTCACCACTGGCGTGTCATGGCACTAGTCCCAGGCACAGTGCTTGGGCAGGGCTGGGGAGGGACGTGCCTAGGCGGTAAGGCGGAACCTTGCAGGGCACTGAAAACCAAGGAACCTTGCCTGGGCAAGACCTTGGCTCCAATGCGCCTAGAGGCGCTGGCACCTAGCACCGTGCTGGGCATGCTGTAGGCAGGGGGCTGTACAGGCGTGCCTTGGGGGCAGCGTGCTGGCCAGTCGGTAGCTTGGAGGCGGCTGGCTGGGGAACAGGGGCATCGCACGATGTCAGGGGAACATCCGTCTATGAGGGCGGGAGGCCGAGACGACGTGGCGTCTTAAGCGGCAGTCAGCCAAAGACTGCGTGGGAGAGGGAAATTGCTTGGCGAGGTAGTGTACATTTGTCTGACGTCGGTTATCAGGGACTGGGGTGGCATATGAGCACGCCACGTACCACAAGTGGCATGTGGGTGTTCAATGCCCTTGGGGGCAACACATGAAGACAGCGTGCCTAGGCGTGGCCGCAAATCTGTGATGATGGCCAGAAGCGTGAAAATGCACTGAATCTCTCTTGTTAAATGGGGCGTGTAGCACCAGGCATCTGTTGGAGTGGAGGCGCTGGCACTGGGGCGGGGCGACAGGCGAGGCAGTGACTGGCTTGTCTGCCCCCAGACGGAGGCGTGAGATCTTAGACAGAGGCCCCGTGCCTGGGCATGGTGGCCACGTGATGGTGGGCCGCCTGGCTGGGCGAGCCTTGTCCCCCAGGCGTGCGTTGGGGCGGGGCGGCCTTGTCACGTGCAGGCTGGGCCCCGGGGCACCCTGTCGAGACATGCGGCTGAGCCGGGGCAGTGCCCAGACAGGGCCTCTGGGCCAGGAGGGCGGCGCCCTGTCGAGACATGAGTGGGGCGGCGCAATCTAGGCGTCTCTGGCCCAGGTCGAGAAATGGCCTGTCTGCTCAGAAAGAAAAGTAAGGCTGGTAGAGGCCAAATGAGGCGAGGAGCTAGCTAGGCCGGGCAACTTGTCGAGGCATGCACTAGGCTCAGGGCACCATGCCCAGATGAGCCATGGCCAGGGCGTGTCGAGGGGCGTCTTGGCCGGCGTGCAGGAGGCGAGTGAGAGCCGGCCAGGCGTAGTGTCTGGGCGAAGTCTTGGGTGGGGTGGCCAATCTTGAAACAGTCTTGTTAGGCGTGTGTCACAAGTGAGTCTGGCCAGAAGCTGGCCAGTGTCTGGGCAAAGATCTTAGACGAGGCACCGTGCAGCGAAGTCTTGGGCCAGAGGCGGCCTGGGCATGCACTGAGCTGAGGCGCCGTGTCACAGAAGGACGAAGTCTTGGGGCGGCGGCAATGAGGCCAGTCTTGGGCACCATGCACAGGGGCATCTTGTGGGAGGAGGCAACCAGGGAGACAGGGCGTGCCTTCGGCTCGAAGCTGACGTGGGGCGACGTGGGGGGGGACAGGAGGCATGCTTGCAACGTGAACCGTCGTCAGGCGAACTGGGCGCGTAGGCGGCAACATGGCGTCTTAGGCAACGAGTCGACAACGGCGCGTGGGAGGAGGAAGCGGCTTGACGGGGTGGGTTAATGCAGCTCGCCAAACGATCGGATGTCGAGAGCATGGGTGGCATATGAGCACGCCCGTCGCGGCGAGTGGCATGGGTGTGTGCGCTTCAAAGGCGGCGCAAGGCTGCGTGCCTAGGGTGCGCTGCCTAAAGCCATAGAGGCGACTGTTTTTGCCAAAAAGCGATATCGCCTTTGCCGGAAAAATCTGGAGAGAGACATCGCGCTTTATCTTGAGGAGACATAATGGCAAATTTTAACCAGGAAGCGATTTTAGTCCCGTTTTTTGCAGATTCTCTTTACCTGGCCAATTATCGTGGCCAAGAAAAAAGAAGAAGAAAAAAATTTGGGCCTTAAGAAAATGTTATTTTTATTTATTTACTAGAAAATAGGGGAAAATGAAGGAAAAATAGGAGAAAATAGTAAAAATATTTTTAAAATTCATTTTTCCTTACATTAGGAAAAATATTTGGAATAGGTGATCGATTTGAAGTGGAGGAAATATTTTATTTTAATTTATTACTGAAAAAATAGGCGAAAAATAGGTGAAAGCAGGGGGAAAAATATGGGAAAATAGGGAAAATAGGGAAAAGAATTGATTGGAGATTTGACTCTTTTGGAATGCAATATTTTACTATAAAATATTAATATTTGATAATATTTTAAATGAAAAGTGATAATTTTAAATTTTTTCTCTAAAAATATATAGGAATATAGGGGAAGACATGGGAAAGAGTATTGAAAAACATTTTTGTCATGAGAATGATATTTTGAACAATGAATGAGGAAGAAACAATGGAATAGAAAGCAGGCATGGTTAGAAGGGGCGATTAAGGCATAGGTGGGAAAGCCTGCCAATATTCGAGATGATATGTGGAGGATTATGAGGGTTGTGGCACCATCAATGTGCCGGGGCACCTATCAATATTACCGATTACATTTCTTGGCACGATGGAGCGGGTTCTGAAGTGGCGTGTAAGAAACATCTTGGCGGGGGGCAGGTAATGTCATGGCATGGCATGGCATCTGATGTAGGGGCGGGCCGGGTGTGTCTAGGCATGAAATGACACTGCGGCAGGGGCCCTATGTCTAGGCATGGCGCACTGGCGCCAGGGCCACGGGTGTCTGGAGCATGACAAGGCGGCTAGGCAGGGACCATGGGTCCTGGGCATGGCGCTGGCCCAGGGCCCAGGGCCCGGGTGTGTGCGCAGCAGCCAGCACTAGGCGCCGGGCCCGGAGTGTGTCTGGGCATGGCATGCCATATGTGGCAGGGCCAGGTGTGTCTAGGCATGGCGTGCCATGCCTTTGGCGTGAACCACAGTGTGTCTGGGCATGGCGTGCCATGGCGCTGGCCAGGGCCGGGTGTGTCTGGGCATGGCGTGCCATGCCTGGCAGGGCCGTCTGGGCGTAACAGTGGCGTTGCTGCCGGAAGAGCGTGGGTGCAGCGTTTGCCGGGGCCTTGGGGCCTGCCGGTGTTGTGCGGGCGTGGCGTGCCATAGCTGCCCGGGGCCACAGTGTCTGGGCATGGCGTGCCATGGCACTGACCCGGGGCCCCGATGTGTCTGGGCACTGGCGCCGCCACCAGCCTTGCCAGGGGCGTGTGTCTAGGCGTGGCGTCATGCCATTGTGCCGGCGTAGGGCCGTGTGCCAGGCGTGGCGTGCCCAGTAGCGACTGGCCCGGCGATGTGTCCTGGGCATGGTGCCATGGCACTGGCCGGGCCGAGAGTGCAGATGTGTCTGGGCATGGAATCTTGTGCGCCCAGTGGCCGGGCCGGTGTCTGGGCATGGCGTGCCATAGCCTTGGGCGTGGAGCCGTGTGTCCCAGGCATGGCGTGTAAGCAAACGTGGAAGCCGTGTGTCCCCAAGCATAGCATACCATAGCACTAAGAGCAATGGAAACGTATTATGCAAGCATATGGCATCTGTCATAGCTCTTGGCCACGATATGTATGGCGTAAGCATCTGCATGCTTAAACGCAGAGGCTTCCGATAATGTCTAAACATATGGCATATGTAAGCCTTAAGCGTGTCGATAATATTTAAATAGCATGGCATGCTTCGCGGCGTCAATGTCCCAAACATAGCATAGCATATATATATTAAGTACAAAGCGATATCACAAGCATAGCATAGCATAGCGCTAGGCCGGGGCCCGTGTGTCTAGGCATGGCATTACCATATAGGCAGAACGCCGATGTCCCAGGCATGGAATGGCACATTAATGATAGAAATAAACATTACTAAAGAAGCGATGTTTTTTTAAAGCGCAGGGCGAGTTTAATCTGGGCATGGCATGGCATGCGCCCCAGGCCGGGCACCGTGCAAGGCATGCGCTGAGCCCGAATCACCGTGTCTAGGCATGTCGTAGCCTGAGGCCGAGGGGCACGCCAGAGATCGCCGTGTCGGGGCAGTGCGGCTGCTAGGCCGTCTTGCGTCACCAAGCGACGACAGCCGAGGCACCATTCTAGGAGGCGTCTGGCCCAGGCGAATCGCACTGGCGTCTTAATGTAATAAACCGAATCACCGTCTTATAGGCATGCCAGTAACCTTGGAAACCGTCAAGCTATAGCGTCTTTGGCATCTCTGGCGTAGCCTTAAGTACGAATCGTAAATCTTTTAAGCTGTGGCATGTGTTAAGTAGAAGCGGCAAATCTTGAAGCCAATGGCACGTAGAGCGTCTTGAAATGTTGTGACTAGGCAGATCAGCTGCTGAGGCGTCTGCAATGTATGGCGAATCGCTTTTACTGGGATCTTAGTAGCGTAGGCCAGGCTCGTAAAATCTTTCGGCGTGTCGTAGCTTATTAAGTAGAAGCGTAGTAAATCTTTGGGGGCGTGGCTTATTTAGGCTTGAATCGGCGCTGCACCAGGCGTCTTGATGGCGACTAAGTGGGAATCACCTTGCCCTGAGGTGCCATGAGCGTGGGCCGAATCGTGGAGTGCTGGGCGTGTAATGTCGTTGGCCCAGGTAGAGGCTTGTGTAGTCTTTGGGAGGCGTGATGTTTAGTAGAATCGCTGCTGCCGTCTCTTGTGGCCATTGGGTAGAATCAGCATGTTGCAGGGATCTTGTTGGCCAGCTAGGCCGAATCGTAGATCTTTTGGGCGTGTCGTGGCTGTTAGGCCGAGACATGCCAAGTCAACTAGGCGGCCAGTGGCCCGAGGCCGTCTTGGGACCGCACTAGGTAGAATGCTGGCGTGTCGTGAAAGCGCTAGGCCGGGCGCGTGCCCATGCCGTGGCCCAGGCCGGCGCCGTGCCTAATGCCATGGCCTTGGGCCGAGGGCGCCGTGCCCGGGGCCATGGCAGACCGGGCACCGTGCGCCTGGCATGTATGGCCGCTAGGCCGGGGCGCCGTGCGGGAGGCATCTGCGCTGCCCAGGTAGAAGCCCCGCGTGTACTTGTGCCAGGCGTAGGCGTGTCGGTGGCGGCCCAGCCTTACCTGTCTACAAATGAGGCGGAAGAGCGGGAGGCAGCTAATCACAGGCATGTCATGGCCTGAGGCCGCTGAGTACCGTGCCTTGGCGTAATGTGGCACCTAGGCAGACGGCGATCTTGTTGACGGCGCAGCCGGGCACCGTGCTTAGGCGAGCCTTTGGGGCTGAATCCCGGGTGCCCAGGCGTGTCGTTGTTGTATGGGCAGGCTTTGTCAGGGCATGTCGTGGCGGCCCAGGCCGGGCACCGTGCCCGGGGCATGTCGTGGCCAGTGGCGAGCGGTAAATCTTGGGGCTGTCATGGCACTAGGTACGAGCACCGTGCCCAGATGTCATGGCGCATAGGCCCAGGCACCGTGCCTAGGCAAGCGCGAGGCGGAATCGCCCGTCTGCAGTATCGTTAGCCTTGGGCGGGAGCCAGCCGTGCAGTGACGCGGCGGGCTCCGGCGGTCTTTTGGGCGTGTCGTGTGTTAGTGGGCGCCGTGCCGGGCGGCCTGAGTAGAGGCCGGATGCCTGGGCGAGGGCGCGGCCGAGAGGCGGTTGTGCTGGCGGCAAGTAGAATGGCTGTCTTTTAGCGAGACCGGCCAGCCGAGATCTGCCAGTGACCGTGAGCGAATCGTAGATCTTTCAGGCATGTCGTGTATGGTGGGCCCTTAGGTGCCCTGGGCAAGCGTATAGAGACCGAATCGTAGATCTTTTAGTGTCGTGTGGGTGGGGGCGTGCGGAGTCTTGGGCGAGTGGGGCGGGGCGCGGGTGCAGGTGACAGCAGTGGCGGGCGTGCTCAAGCAGCCAGTAGACCGACGCAGGTGCCTGGGCGTGTCATGGCACTGGGCCGGGGATCACTTGGGTGCCCTAGGCATGCCGTGGCCTTGCCTGAGCAGGGCGGCGCAGTGGTGGCGTGTGTGTCGGCGGCCTTGGGCCGAGGGCACAGGCTGTGGGCGCGACCACTAGGCGGGGGCAGCGTGACTAGGCATCTTAAGTAGCCTTTAGGCCGAGGGCACCGTGTCTAAGCATGGCCTAGCAGCATGTGGGAGGCGGCATGTAATATCATGGGGGGGTGGGGAGGCGGCATGTAATGGTCGGGCCTGATGACACCACACCATGCCTCGAACGGTCTACCGGCATTCGAGGGAGCCCAGCATGTCTGAGAATGGACGCAAGCACGACCCGAGGCACCATGGCATAGCCAGCATTGCAAGCGCCAAGGTAGTGCTGGTCTGGAAATTAGCTTGTCTTGATTCGAAGACGGTATTCCAGCGTCACCCTGTCCTTCTCATTTCGCTTTAGCTTTTTATTATACGCATGCTTTATCTAAAATCGACCGGAAGATTTGTATTCAGCCCGGTGAGGGCTTCGAGGTACCGGGTAGCGTTCGAACACCTCTTGTCGGAGGGGCGAAAAACAGGTGGATCAGTTCGAGGAGGGAGGCGAATCGGAGCGACATAGAGTGATCCGGTGGTCGTGCGTGAGCCGCTCCCGCCGCCTACCCGTCGCGTATTGAGTCGTCTGCAAAGTTACTGCCGTCATTTCGGTCGGAATTATGCTTCAAGGCGGCCCACACGGTTTGTCGCCCCGCGAGGACCACATTAAAGGACACGTGCGTGCCTCTGGGGGCCGAGGGCCCTCTTGGTCGTGATCAGGCGACGAAGCGCGTGAATTTGGCCGGATTCGAGCAGGCGGTTGGTGGCTGTGGCACGCGGTAGCTTCGCGCCACTGGGCACTATTACGGCGATGGCCGATTGTGCGAATCAGCAGTTCCTCTCCGTCACTAAGTTGAATTCTTATTGCGACAGCTGTCGTGATGGGAATGGCTTACTTTGTCTCGCGGCCGGTCTAAGCCCAGCTCCGTTCCCTATTGGTGGGTGAACAATCCGACGCAGTGAATTACGCTTGTGATGATGAAGACGGCGTCGAAGGATCAAAGCAGCGACCTTCATGACGGCGGCTGCGAGGCCAGTTATCCCTGGTAACTACGGCGCCCCTCTAGGCTTGGTGAGAAGATTCTACGCGAAGGATCGATAGTGACCGCGGTTCGTATTAGTGGAAATCAGAATCAAGCGAGCTTCTGCTTTTGTTCAGCGCGGATTTCTGTTCTCGTTGAGCTAAATCTTAAGGGTGGCGCACGTTATCTTGCCAGTGTGCCGCCCGACCAAACTCCACGACAATGTCTTCCGCCGGATCGGCGCTGGCGCGCCTTGGTCGGAGATGTTTACACGCCCCTCGATTACGGAATAAGTAAAATAACGTTAAAAGTAGTGAGCCTTTCGCTTTCGCCGTTTTAAAACCACTTATCTACACCTCTCGAGTCATTTCGCAAGTCAGTTTAAGTCAAGCTCAGTGAGTGTAACTCGCTGATTCTGCCAAGCCCGTTCCTTGAAGCAATATTGGTTTTATTTGGATAGTAGACAGGACGAAGTGGGAATCCTCGTTAATCCATTCATGCGCGTCACTAATTGAATGACGAGGCATTTGGCTACATAAGAAGTCATAGTTACTCCGCCGTTTTACATGACTTTGGTTGAATTTCTTGACTTTGACATTCAGAGCACTGGGCAGAAATCACATTGCGTGGCGTCCACCGAGAACCATCATAATCTTTTGTTTAACTAAGCGATCGGATTCGCGATTAAGTCATTGTTGACGCGGGAAGAGGCGGGGGCCGTTCCCAGTCAATCCCCCGGCCGGCGCGGCGACCCGCTCTGCGCCGCGGGAACGCTTCGAGGCAATCCGCGACAGCCGACGGGTTCAGGACGCTGGGACCGTGCCCGATACCTCAGAGCCAATCGCACCCGAGGTTACGGATTGTTTTACGCCGACCGCTGCGCCGTTGTTGATAATGGGAGAAGCATTGGCCGGCTGATGCGGTTATAGTACGACCGGGCGTGGAAGCCACTGTCCTCCAGTTTTCATGGGCCGTCGAGGGCGCACCAGTTCTGCTGACGTGCGGTGCTCTTCCAGCTCCGCTGGACCCTACCTCCGGCTGGCGGCCGTTTCGAGTGGGCGAAGTGTTCGCGAAAAGATAAACAACTTCGGCGCCGGCGGCGTGCCGGACGCTCGCTAGCGTTGCCGTCGACCGTCGGTTATTCGGGAATGTTAACCCGGTTCCCTTCGTGCTCGCGTGCATTTTCCTCCGGACCCCCGTCTCTTAGGATCGACTAACCCGTATGCAAGTCTTAGATTCGGCATGGAACCTTTCCCTCTTGGCCTTCAAAGTTAAGTTTGAATATTTCTTTCACTACCAGCGAGATCCGCCTTAGAAGTAGTAGCTCCATAGGAGCTCGCGCCCCAGGTTTACGGCGACCGCCGCCAGCCTCCTCTTCGTGATGCAGCGCATGCGCCGACCCAGTAAGGAGGTATGATCGCGTAACCCGGCGTAATCCGTTCGAGTGCAGTTGATTGTGGTGGTTATTACTGTATTTCGCCAGCGGATTTCGGCTGCCCGTGACCACCGTCTGCTTTGTCTTAATCGACCAACACCCTTTGTGGGTTCCTAGGTTAAGCGGCGCCAGTTGGGCACCG
Organism: Tetrastigma voinierianum; assembly: GCA_016808115.1. NCBI lineage: Eukaryota > Viridiplantae > Streptophyta > Magnoliopsida > Vitales > Vitaceae > Tetrastigma > Tetrastigma voinierianum. Next base: position 73,854 of record JAEQBH010006658.1, on the reverse strand, counting down.
TAACGGCCGGTTGTTCATTCCCGCATCCTTGATTCACCTTACCAAAAATGGCGCGGGCTACCGATTAGTGGTAGAACCAGTAGACAACCATTAGCAATCTACCTATTTAAAGTTTGAGAATAGGTCGAGGCGTTCGCGCCCCGATACTCTGTCGTTGGAACTGGAGATGAAACCGCCCGCGGGCTCGACTATCTGAGGAAACTTCGGAGGGCGTTCGTAGATGGATTCGATTAGTCTTTGCCCGCCCGCATCACGTCGGACGAACGGTTGCGCGTCGGTATCGCTGCGGGCCTCCAGAGTTTCCTCTGGCTTCGCCCCGCTCAGGCATAGTTCACCATCTTTCGGGTCCCGACAGGCATGCTCTCCACTCGAGACCCATACCGAGGAAGATCGAGGTGATTCGGCGGGGTGCATACCTCGAGGGGATCACTTCCGATCGAACTACTTACGCCTTACGGGTTTACTAGCCCGTTAGTACGTATCAGGCTGGCGGTGCCGTGTTTGAGCGGGTCGAGATAGGGACTGTGGTAGGCTTGCCGTATGGCGCACAGGTGCGGCTGCGCCCGGAGGCGTGCTGCATTCCGCGATCGGGAAAGCGGCGACGTGCCGGCGGGTATGGCTGCAATACGGGGCGGGTCGCCGCCCCATGCGCGTCCGCGCCGTAGTCGATCGGCGGACCGGCGGATCGCCGTTCCACATCCGACCGGGGCGCTCGCCGGCCCCATCCAGAAACCATAAAACCCGATTTATTGTTTTGCTTTGACTCTTTTAAGTCATTTTAAATGCTTTCACTGCGATGTTTGCTATGGATCTCTCGCCATTATTTAGCGCTTTGGACAGTCATCGATTAGGCTGCGTTAAAGCGGCGGCTGCGTCGGCGGTAGCGCCGTGGTGCGCGACCAGGGTGAGCACGACAGGAGCTCTCACCTACTCCGGCGCGCCGCCCGGGGACTTGGGCCCGATCACCGCTGAGGACCTTCTCCAGACTTCGCAATTCAATGGCGGGACGCTGATTCTCAAGGCCCAGGCTTTTTCGGTTCGCTCGCCGTTCTTTAAGAGAGGAATCTGCCAGATTTCTTTCCTCCGGCTTATTGATATCTTAAACTACGCGGTGTTCACACTTTGACTGGAGTCAGTCGAGATTCTCGGGCCTTGCGTGGTGCCCGTCGCGAAGCCTTCGCGCCGGCTGTAAATTCTCCTCCTTCACCTCCTCCTGGACGAGGGGGGGAAAGGATCGAGGTTAAGTTGCCCAAACTCACACCGACGGCGAGGCGTCATCGCCGCGGGACGATTTTAGCAAACCAGCGGACGATCGTGTGGGAGGCGATGTCGCCCGACTCGGGACTACCTTGCACGGCGGAAGGGTGGAGGGCGACGTGTGCGTGACGCCCCAGGCAGGCGCCTCGACGCTAATGGCGTCAGGCGCGGCTGCGTTGGCTCGATGATTCACGGGATTACGAAGTTCAGTATCAGCGTTTCTTCACGTTCTTCATCGATCAGAGCTGAATATCAGTTGCGAGTCGTTTTTGTGAGTTAAACGACCACGCCTTCCCGCGCACCCGTGATCGGGGCGACGGGATGGCGTTGTTTCGTAGTATTGTCCTTGGCGTTTTCCACGCCGGGGTTCGTTGTTGGATCGGGAAGGTCCCCGGCAAGACACCCCCCATGCAGGAGGCAGAGGAAGAATCGCGAGGCCCGCGATCCATCGAGGCGGAGTGGAGACCGCGCCATTCTGCCTTTCAGCGGGTTGTCGCTCTTTGTCGATGCGGGTCGTTCGGTCGGTAGTTCGGCAATGTGATCCTTCCGCGGGTTAGCGCACAGGCAGCATTGCGGCCTCGCCCCTGCAAATAGTAAGGTTCGGTGAACACCTGCGGCGTCGCGAGCGGCAACCAGCTCCGCACGTCGCCCGCGATCGAACACTTCCGGACCATTCAATGTCGATGGGAGCGGCGGGCGGGAGTGGCCACAAAGGCGGGGACATGATCAGCCTTGGCCCGATGGCCCCATGGCTGCAAAGGAGTCATCGTTGAAGACCAACAATTGCAATGATCTATCCCCATCACGATGGAAATTTCAAAGATTAGGGCCTGTCGGCGAGGGCTATGAACTCGTTGAATACATCGGTGTAGCGCGTCGACGAGAACATCTAAGGGCATCACCGGACACATTGACCTCAAACTTCCTTAGCGCAAGCGGCCATAGTCCGCTCTAAGAAGCTGGCTGCGGAGGATCACCTTCGCATAGCTAGTTAGCGGCGAGGTCGTTCGTTGCGGAGATTAACGAGGCAAAATCAACTCCACCAACTAAGAACGGCCATGCACCGCGCTGGCCAGAATCGAAAAGAGGCTCTCGATCTGTCAATCCTTACTATATGCGGACTGGTAAAGTTTAAACGTGTTGCGTCAATTAAAGCGCGGGCTCGAAAATCACAGTGGTGCCTTCCGTCGATTCCTTTAGGTTTCGACGCGCGGCCAATGCCACGGGCGGCTTTGATTTGGCGCGGTCTCCGGCGAGTCCTACAAAAGCAACGTCCAGCCCGGTCCCGCACGGTCGGCATCGTTTATGGTTGAGACTAGGACGGTATCTGATCGTCTTGAGCCCCTGACTTCGTTCTTGATTAATGAAAACATCGCGCTTGGAAATCTTTTTGTGATTGTTAGTCTTTAAATAAATAAAGAATTTCGCCTCTGACTATGAAATACGAATCTGCGGCCCATCACGGTAATCGTTACTCCGTCCGAAAATGACCACAATGGATGAAATCACATGATGTTATCGTCTTAATGTATCATGGCATGGAACTGCTTTGGCCATTTCCCAATTTCTTGAATGCTGACAGGAGGCCACGACCGGCCAGTTAAGACCGGGACGCATCAGCGGGTGGAGACCAAGGGCCAGGTGCGCGCGTAAGGCGGACCGACCGACGTCCCGAGTCATTCTGAACTTTTAAGCTGCAACAGCAAATATACGCTATTGGAGCTGGAATTACCGCGGCTGCTGGCACCAGACTTGCCCCAATGGATCACGTTAAGGGATTTGGGTGTCTTCATTAAATTCTGCTGAACTCAAAGGGCGGTATTGTTATTTATTAATGCTCTGTCCCCGTGTCAGGATTGGGTAATTTGCGCGCCTGCTGCCTTCCTTGGATGTGGTAGCCGTTTCTCAGGCTCCCTCTCCGGAATCGAACCCTAATTCTCCGTCACCCGTCAATACCATGGTAGTAAATTGCTTATCACCATCGAAAGTTGATAGGGCAGATATTTGAATGAATGATACGTCGCCGGCACGATGGCCGTGCGATCCGTCGAGTTATCATGAATCATCAGAGCAACGGGCATAGCCGCGTCGACACTTTATCCCAATAAATCGTCAGCCCGGAAGTCGAGGTTTGTTGCACGTATTAGCTCTAGAATTACTACGGTTATCCGAGTATGCAAGTACCATCGAACAAAGTATAAGCGATTTAATGAGCCCGTTCGCGGTTTGCGGTCTGAATTAGTTCGTACTACGCGTGCATGGCTTAATCTTTGAGACAAGCGTATGACTCTTTGGCGGGGATCGGCGAATGCGATGCGTGCGCGGCGTCGGAACGCGTGCGCTACGCCCAGGCGCGATGGGTGTCGGGAGGGCAAAGTAGAGCCGATCATCGTACATACGCGTCACCAGCGATGAACAGCAGCTCGGGCAATATTGTGATCTTTAGATCCGCCGCCCGTGGAGTTCGCATCCGAGCACGAGCCATCGTCATGGCGTTGTGAAACGCTTCGCGTGAGCCGCTTTGCGTGAGATCACGACGGAGCACGATGATCGCTTGCAAGATCCACCTGCCCCCATGAGCAAGGAGCTAGATGGAGAAAGGCAACATTCGAGAGAAATTCCATCGATTGGGAGAAGCTGACCACGAGAGGCCATTATTGCTGATGTCGAGGCTTGATTCAAAAGGCGCTTTGTAGCTAGAATGAGGGAGGGACGTGGGGCAATAGTTCATTGCTGACGAGGCCTACCAGCGCATTCTTACGAAACGCGGCTCACACGCCATCAGGTTGACTTCAAGATGCACCACACACCGGGCCGTGACTGGTTTAGGAGTTGTCTCCTAAAAGCACACGGAAGCAACAAGTGATGCAGCTGTAATTACCCGTTGTAGGCGTAGGAAGAATGATATGTATTCCAGTGACCGAATAGTTGGTCGAGTGACGAGAGAGACAAGCTGGAGCGGCCAAGAGTTATAGTATAAGCAGGTCTAAGCCACCGTGTCTAGACAGTGGTATCTTAGGGGCACCGTGTCACAGGCATGGCATGAGTCTTGGGGCGGCGGCCAGTAATAAGGCGTCTGTTTCAGTGGGGCACCGTGCCTAGGCATGTCATGGCAGTCAGAGCCACTTAGATCTTTGGCGAGGCACTAGGAGGAACCGTGCACAGGCGAGGCAAAAGCCCAGAGGAACCTTGCCTAGGCAAGTATTAGTAGAAAGGAACCTTGCCTAGGCAGGCGTTAATAGGAACCGCTGGGCATGGCTGGCACCCATGCTGGGCATGCGTTAAGTGAAACGTCTGCAGAGGCGTCTTGTTGAGACCGACGTAGTGCAGCCCAGTCGCTAAGCGGGCACCATGGTTGGGGCAGGGCGTGCACTGCAGTGTGGGAGACATCCGTATGGCAGGGTAGGGGCGACGGCGCGTAGCGTCTTGAAGCTGACGGTCGTAGCTGCGTGGGAGGCTAACAGCAGGGATCGTGTCTAGATTTTATGCAGGCAATCGGATGTCGAGGACTTGGGGGTGGCATGAGCACCCGCATGCCACAAGTGTGGCATGGGTGTGTGCGCCAGGGGCAGCACGAGGCAGCGTCTTTGGCGGCGTGGCACCATGCCTAGCCAGTGGCCCAGGGCGGCCGTACTGGCGTGCGTTGGCTTGGGCGTCGCTGCACAGGCATGCCTTAGGTGAAAGGCGCTAACAGAAGCTGACCCAGTGACGAGGCAGTAGGCCCAGTATCTTGACTAAGCGGGAGGCACCACCGTGCAGGCCAGGCGTCTTTTGGAAGTGAACTAGGCCAGCTTACCGTGACTGGAGGCCATGCACTGGAGCGAGCACCACATCACAGAGCATGACCCAGGCCCAGAAGCTGGCCTGTCGAAGCATCTGCTGCCATTGGAGGCCGGGGCGGCGCATCCGAGGGGCGTCGCAGCTAGTAGAGCCGTCTCGGGAGCAAGGCCAGACTAGGCCGAGACACACATCGAGGGCATCTTATTTAAGTGAAGCCCAGCCTTGTCTGAGCGTCTGTCCCGATTCGAGGGCGGCGCATGCAGTCATTAGGCGGGGGCACCGTGCAGACGAGTTGTTGGGGCAACTGTCGAAGGGCATGCACTAGACCGAGGGCACCATGCGGAGACGGAGCCAGGCCGAGGCGTACTTGTCGGGCGTCACATTGAGCCAGGGCTGTGCGGGACGAAGCGAGGAATCGGGGCCAGGTCTGGGCAGGTGCTAGTGGGGCGCCGTGTGGAGAACAAGTGCTAGGCCCGGGGCACCGTAATGCAGCAGTCTTGAGTGGGGGCACCGTGTCTGGAGCGAAGTCTTGGGTAGGCGATGTCTGGAGCAGGAGTCTTGGAGTAGAGGGCGCCTGTCTGGGCGTCTTGTTGGGGTGAGGAGCCGCCGGGTCACAGGCAAAGATCTGTTAGGCCCGAGGGCCCCGTACGAGCAAAATTACTAGAGCACCGAAAATGCCTAGGAGCATACACTAGGAGGGAACAACGATGGGGGGGAACGGGGGCATGCCGCTCGAAGGGAGCAGCATGGGGGGCGACGTGGGGGGAACGAGGGCGTAAGCGCTGCGACGTGGGAGGCGCGCGCGTCGGTCAGTAGAACTGGGCGTGAAGCCAGCGGTAGTAAGCGTCTTAAGTAACGAGTCGACGGCGCGTGGGAGAAAAGCCAGCAGCAGGGTCGTTATGCAGGCTCTCTGCAGGCAATCGGACTGGGAATATCTGGGTGGCGTATGACACGCCATGCCACGAGTGGCATGGGTGTGTGCACTATGAGGGCAGCACGCAGGCTGCGTGCCTAGGCCGAGTGCGCTGCCAAGCCATAAGAGGCAACACCCCCTTAAAGAGCAATATAAGCGCTTTTTGGAAAAATGCGGAGGCATCAGCAGCATCTTGAGGAGACATAATAGCAAATTTTAACCAGGAAAGCTATTTTAGTCCCGTTTTTTTTGCAGATTCTCTTTATAATAATTATCGTGGCCAGAAAAAAGAAGAAAAATTTGGGCCCTTGAAAATATTTATTTTTAATATTTATTTACTAGAAAAATACTGGGGAAAATAGGGGAAAAATAGGAAAATATTAAAAATATTTTTTAAAATTCATTTTTTCACATAGGAAAAATGTTGGGACCAGAATTGATCGATTTGAAGTGGAGAAATATTTTATTTTAATTTATTTACTGAAAAATAAGAAAAATAGGTAGAAAACGGGGAAAAATATGGAAAATAGGAAAATAGGGGAAAAGAATTGATTTAAGATTTGACTCTTTGGAATGCAATATTTTACTATAAAATATTAATATTTGATAATATTTTAAATGAAAAAGTGATAATTTTAAATTTTTTTTTTCTCTAAAAATATAGGAATATAGGGGAAGACATGGGAAAAGGTATTGAAAAACATTTTTTGTCATGAGAATGATATTTTGAACAATGAATGAGGAAGAAACAATGGAATAGAAGCAGGCATGGTTAGGGAGCGAGTGCAAGGCATGAGTGGGGGAGAAAGCCACCAATATTGTCGGTCGCGATGGCATGGAAGGAGACAGCAACAAGGGTTGTGGCACCATCAATATTAGGGGCACCTATCAATATTGCAAATTACATTTCTTGGCACGATGGAGCGGGTTCATGGCGTGTAGTAGCTCTCTTAAGTAGGAGCTTAGTGTGTCATGGCATGGCATGGCGTACGACGCGCTAGGGGCGAGGGCCGGGTGTCTAGGTGAACCTTGAGTAGGGGCCACATGTCCCAGGCGTGGCGTGGCACTAGGCGTAGGGCCCAGTGTCTAGGCATGACAAGGCGCTAGGCCAGGGGCCATGGGTCAGGCATGCTTGGGGCCCAGGGCCCCGGGTGTGTCTGTGCGCAGAAGCCATGGCCCCAGGCGCGGGGCCCCGGGTGTGTCTGGGCATGGCGTGCGCATGTAGCCAGGGCGGGTGTGTCCCAGGCATGAATGCCGCCAGCACTAGGCGCGAGGAGGCCCGTGTGCAGGCGTGGCGTGCCATGGCACTAGCAGGGGCCCGGGTGTGTCCTGGGCATGGCGTGCCATGGCACTGGCCCAGGGCCCGGGTGTTAATGCAGGCATGGCGTGTGCTTCTTGGGGGCCGGATGTGGCTGGGCATGGCGTGTCATGAGCCTTGCCCCGGTTGGCCAGGAGCCGGGTGTGTCTGGGCCGCGTGCCATGGCACTTGGCCAGGGCCCTGGGTGTGTGCAGGCATGGCGTGGGCCTTGGCACTGGCCCAGGCGGTGTGTCTAGGCGTGGCAGCTCATGTGCGGTAGCAGGAGCGGGTGTGTCTGGGCATGGCATGTCGTAGCGCTACCAGGCGTGGGGGCCCAGTGTTGTGCCTCTAGGCATGTGGCGTGCCATGGCACTAGCCCAGGGGCCAGTGTCATGCAGGCATGGCGTTGCCATGGCACTGCCCGGGGCCCAGAGTGCCGTGTCTGGGCATGGAATGCGCCTTGGCAGGGCCCAGTGTCTGGGCATGGCATCTGTAGCAGCAGCAGGCGTGGAGGCCGTGTGTCTAGGCATGGCATGCCATGGCACTAGGCGTGGAGGTACGATGTGTCCCAGAAAGCGTGGCATCTTATAGCCTTAGCCCAGGCGTGGAGGCCCCGTGTGAAAATGAGCCGCCGGCCCAGCGGCCGTGTCGCAGGCATGGCATGCCGCTGGCACTCAGGCATAGCCCCGTGTCTAGGCGTGGCGGCATGGCGCTGGGCGCCGAGGCATCGTGTGTTTAGGCGTGGCGTGGCGTCGCCAGGCGTGGGCGTGTCTAGGCGGCGTGTAGCGTGGCGGCATGCTGTGAGCAGGCGTGTGTGGCGTGGCGTGGCGTATTGTATTTAGTAGGGGCCACAGGTGTATACAGGCATGGCGTATTGCCATGGCACTAGACCCGGGGAGCGCAAATGTCTGGGCATGGAATGGCACATTAATGATGAAATAAACCTCGATACTAAAGCAGTGTTTTTTAAACTAGGGCGAGTTTAATCTAGGCATGGCATGGCATGGCACTGGTAGGAGCAGGTGCCAAGGCGTGCAGGCCGAATCGTGGTGTGCAGGCGTGTCGTGGCGCGAGGGCGGGGGCGCGCGCCCGAGGCTCAGTGTCCGGGCATGCCAGAGACCTTGGAGCCGTGCCATGGATGCCTAGGCAAGCACTTGGCCAGAAGATGGCAGATTCAGGAGGCGTGCGTGGCCCAGAATCGCGTCTTTGTAGGCATGCCGTAGCACTAAGGCCGAATCACCGTGCCTAGGCATGCCATGGCACTAGGCCTCCACCGTGCCTAGGCATGCCACTGGCACTAGGCCGAGATCACCGTCGCATAGGCATGTCATGGCACTAGGCCGGCGCCAGCCGTCTTGGGCGGCCTTTGGTAGGGAGCACCGTGCAGGGCCGCGTGTGGTAGAATCCCAGCCCCAGGCGTGCGTAGCGGCCTGTTAGAATCTCGCCCACCAGGGATGCCATGGTGACTGCCAGAGTAGAATCGCTGCGATCTTTCAGGCGTGTCGTAGCCTTGGCAGAAGACACCCGCCGTGCGGGCCAGAAACAACTAGTAGAGATCGCTGCTGGGCGTGCCATGTAGGCCGAATCAGCTATGCAAGTCTTTAGTA
>JAEQBH010006658.1:20000-60000 GCA_016808115.1 Tetrastigma voinierianum | reverse complement strand
GACCTGTGATTCTCAAGCTGGGCTTTTCGGTTCGCTCGCCGTGCAGGGAATCAGCGTAAGTTCTTTTCACTCCGCTTATTGATATGCTTAAACTCGGCCAGATTATTCGCTGACTGCAGGGTCGGCCTTCGAGGGGTTACCGGGCGCGCGTGGTCTTGTCGCGACGCCACTTCCCGCCGACATGGAGATTCTCCTCTTCACTCCTCTCTACGGACGAGGGGAAAGGATCGAGTTCGTTTGAGCCGCGGCATCGGGCGTCATCGCCGCGGAGCGGTTACTAGCGGCCGCGGGTGATGTTCGGCCCCAGGAGAGACCAATGTCCGCCCAGCTGGGGGCTGACTCGGCGGAAGGGTGGAGCGGCGTGTGCGTGACGCCCAGGCAGGCGTGCCCTCGACCTAATGGCATCGGGCGCAACTTGCGTTCAAAGACTCGATGATTCGCGAATCACGCGGTGGCGCGCAGTATCGGCGTTTCTGCGTTACTTTACGTGATGCGAGAGCACAGATATCCGTTGCCGAGGCCGTTTTTGTATGAGTTAAGCGGCGCCTTGCCTGCCCGTGGCCAAGGCGGCGGGATGGCGTTATTCGTATTGTCCTTGGCGTTTTTCCACGCCCCGAAGGAGGTTCGTTTTGTTGGATCGGGAAGAGGTCGGCAAAGGCAATGTCGCGAGCGAGGAAGAGCTCGCTGAGGCCCACCCGATGACCGAGGCGAGTGGAGGCTGCGCCGCTCGCCGGCGGGTTGTTAACTGGCGTGTTAACTGGTCGTTGGTCGATGGTTCGAGCATGATGATCGCCAGCGGGTTCAGCTTTCCGCGACCTTTATTACAGCTTCTCGCGCTTCTGTGATAGGCCGGTGGACGCCTACGCGGCGTCGCCAGGCGGCGAACCGCTCACGTCGCCCGCGATCGAGCAACGGGCCAGATTTGTCGGTAAGGCAGCGGGCGGTATATTACAAAGGCGGACGTAGTCAACGCGAGCTGATGACTCGCGCTTACTAGAATTCCTCGTTGAAGGCCAAGCGATTCGCAGTGATCATCGTGCGATGAAATTTCAAGATTCTCCCGGGCCTGGGCGAGGCTATAGACTCGTTGAATACACATCGGTGTAGCGGCGTCGCGTGAACGTCCCAGGGCATCACAGACCTGTTATTGCCTCCAAACTTCCTTGGCGCAAGCGGCCATAGTCCCTCTGAAGCTGGCTGCGGAGGATCACCTTCGCATAGTAGTTAACGAGGCTGGTACCGTTCGTTAACGGAATTAACCGGTTCGTCGGCTCCGCTGACTAAGAACGGCCATGCGCCTGCATAGAATCGAGAAAGAGCTCTCAGTCTGTCAATCCTTACTATGTCTGGACACAGTAAGTTTCCAGTGTTAGTCAAATTAAGCCTGGAAGCTCACTGATGGTGCCCTTCCGTCAATTCGGCTGGGTTTCGACGCTGCGTAATGCAGAATGACAAAAGCTTTGATTTCGTAAGGTGCGTGGAGTCCTAAAGCAACATCCAATGATCCACAGTCGGCATACGTTTATGGTTGAGGCCCAGGACGGTATCTGATCGTCTTCCAGGCTGACTTTGTTCTTGATTAATGAAACATGTGGCAAACCTGCTTTGCGTGAGTTGTTCGTCTTTCGCAAATCCCAAGATTTCACCTCTGACTATGAAATACGAATGCCCCCGACTGTCCCTGTTAATCATTACTCCGATCGAAGGCACAACACAATCGAGTAAGAAATCGCATGATGTTATCGTCTTAATGTATCATTAGCGTAGAACGCTTTGGCGCTCTAATTCTTGAATGCTGACCGCAGGAGGCCGCAACCAGGCCGAGTTAAAAGGCAAGGGAGGCGCATCCAGCCGTCGAAGGACAAGAGGACCGGTGCACCGTAAAATGGGCCAAGCCAGGCCCATCCCAAAGTCCAACTCGAGCTTTTAAGCACCTTGGCTTAAATATACGCTATTGGAGCTGGAATTACCGCGGCTGCTGGCACCAGACTTGCCCTCGAATGGATCCTCGTTAAGGGTTTAGATTCTTACTCATTCCGATTACCAGTTCGAGCCCGGTATTGTTATTGTCACTACCTCACGTGTCAGGATTGGGTAATTTGCGCGCCTGCTGTTCGCTTGAATGTGGTAGTAGATTTCTCGGGCTTCCCTCTCGGAATCGAACCCTAATTCTCCGTCACCGTCAATACCATGGTGGCCACTATCCTACCATCGAAAGTTGATAGGGCAGATATTTGAATGATACGTCGCGACACGATGGCGTGCGATCCGTCAGAGTTATCGTGAATAAATGGAGTAATGGGCGTAGCCAGCGTCGACCCTTTATCCTAATAAATGCGTCAGCAAAAGTCGGAAGGTTTGTTGCCGCATGTTGGCTCTAAATTACTACGGTTATCCGGTAGCAAGTACCGTCAAACAAACTATAACTGATTTAATGAGCCATTCGCAGTTTCACGGTCTGAATTAGTTCATGCACACATGCATGGCTTAATCTTTAGAGGACAAGCATATGACTACTGGCGGGATCAACCGGGTAGCATTCTTGTGGCATCGGAACCGCGTACACCTACCTAGACCACAATGGGTGTCAGGGTAAGCGGAGCCGATCATCATTACATACGCGTCTAGCGATGAGCGGCAAAGCTCGGGCAATATTGTGATCTTTAGATCGCGTACCCGTGTTAAGGTTCCACATCCAGGAGCACGAGCCATCATCATGGCCCATTGTGAAACCCTTCGCATGGTCGCACGCGTGGGGAGTACATGAGCCGCGATGATCAGCTACTTGAGTCCACCTGCACACGTGAAGCGGGCTAGATGGAGAAGGCAACATTCGAGAGAAGAATTCCATCGGTGGGAAGGCAGCACGAGACCATTATTGCTTGCTTTGAGTGTCCAGGAGGCTTGATTCAAGGCACAGTAGCTAGAATGGGGAGGGACGTGGGGCAATAGTTCATTGCACACGAGCAAGGAGCCTACCAACTACATTGCCACAGCCGCGCTCCACACGCCATCGGGTTGAGCAGAGATGCGTGTGCGGCGGCCGTGACTAGTTGGGAGTTGTCTCACAAGAAGCACACGGAAGCAACAGTGCCCTTTGTAGTACCATTGTAGGCATGAGAAGAATGATAACACTATTTCCAAGCTGACCAGATAGTTTAATTGTGACAGAAGACAAGCTGGAACAGCAAGATTGGCTGCGGTCTGCAGCGCGAAATGTCTGACGATGAAGCTATCTTGAGCGCCGTGTCTGGCGTGGCGTAGTCTTAGGCCGGCGTAGTATGCAGGCGTGCGGCGCCAGTAGCGCCGTGCACACAGGCATGTCATGGCAGTGATCCAGACGTAGGTGCTTAGTGAGCACTAGGGAAGGCCAAGTGCCTGAAGCAGAGAGCCTTTAAGCCAGGCTTGCCTAGGCAAAGCTAATTAAGCGAAGGCGTACGCAGAGCGAGGCACTAAATCGAGGAACCACGCCTAGGCATGGCACTAGCACCATGCCTATGGTATTGCGCAAGTAGAGAGCTTCATGCTAGGCATGCACTGGGACGCTGAGGCGCAGTGCTTTGTGAGTCACTAAGCCCAGAGCGGCGAAAGTAGGTGAGAGGCAGAGGCATGCTTGCAATGTGGGGGGGAACATCCGTCCCATGGGCTTGGGAGTAAAGGGCAGCGCGTGCGTCTTAGAGCGACAGGTCAGTGAAATTTGCATGGGAGTATGACGGGATCGTTGTCTAATTTGTCTGACGATCGGATGTCGGGGGTGCAGGGGTGGCATATGAGCACGCCATGCCACAAGTGGCATGGGTGTGTCTACCTCAGGGAGCAGCACATGAGAGCGCGACGTCTGGCCAATGCGCAAATCACTGTAGTGACTAAAGTAGAGGCATGCATGCTGGCGCCACCTTGAGTAGGGCGTCGCGCACAGGCATCTGACTAGGTAGAGGCCAGCCTTCTTTAAATGATGATTAAGCTGACAGTAGGCTAAGCATGCGCTAAACGGAGGCACCGCCGTGCTCAGGCGAGGCCCGATCTGGCGTAATTAAGTAGCAGTAGTAGTGAGTAGTCTGTTGGCCAGAGCCTGTCTAGGCATCTGCAGGGTAGGCTGTGCATCCGGCGTCACGTGGCGTAGGGCCTCGGCGTGCGTGGCCAGGGCCTTGGCAGTGCAGGGAGGCGCCCAGGCCGGGGCGCCTTGTCGAGGGCGTGCCTTGGCCAGGCGCAATCCCCCAGGCGTCTTGTTGGAGTCGAGACCTTGTGCAGGCGTCACCCCCCAGGCTGAAAATGGCTGAAATGCCAGACAAGGCCAGGCCGAGGAGCAACTTGTCGAGAAGGCGTACGAAGTAGAAGCGCCGTGCCGAGAGCTGGCCAGAGCCGAGGTGCCATATCGAGGCATGCGCTAGGCCGACCGTCGCAGAGTGGTGGAGCAACCGGGGCACCGTGTGCGAAGAGCCCGGTCTTGAGGTGAGCCTTATACCCGAACAGGGTCTTGGGCCGAGGGCGCCGTGCAGGCGCAGTCTTGAAGTAGAGGCGTAAGTAATCTGGGCAAGATGCTGGGCGGGGGCGCCAGTGTCTGCTGAAAGTGAGGTGCTGAGCCAGTTTTGTGTCTGGATGCCAGTGTTGTGGGAGGGAGGAGGAAGAAACAGAATCTGCATGAAAAGAAAAGGAAGAAGACATGAAGGAAACAGGAATTGAAACTCTTAAACAAACACCATGTGAAACAGTACTAGGCTTCCATAGAGGCATGCACACTAGGAGAAACAACATTAAGGGGAACGAGGGGGCATGCCTTCGCCCTTCAGCGACATGAAGCTGACGTGGGGGGAACGAGGAGGCATGCTTGCAACATGGGGGAACGTCGTCCATGGTAGGCGGCCATGGGCAAACAGCATGGCATCTTAGGCAACAGGTCGACAACGGCGCGTGGGAGAGCAAGCAACAGGGTCATTGTCTAAGCTCTACCGGCAAATCCGGATGTCTGGGGGCTTGTGAATTGGCATAGGCACGCCCCGTACCACGAAAGTGGCATGGGTGTAATGCCCTCGAGGGCAACACGCAAGGCTGCGTGCCTAGGCCGGAATGCGCTGCCAAGCCCATAGAGCAACCACCGCAAAAATGATACTCACTTTTTGGAATCTGGGAGGAGGCATCAGCACATCTTGAGGAAACATGTGTAAATTTTAACAGAAGCGAATTTTGATACGTTTTGCAGATTCTCTTTTATAATAATTATCGTGGCCAAGAAAAAGAAGAAGAAAAAATTTGGACATAATATTTATTTTTATTTATTTACTAGAAAAATAAGGAAAATATAGAGAATAGGAAAATAGTAAAAATATTTTAAAATTCATTTTCACATGGGAAAAATATTTGGGACCAAATTGATCGATTTGAAGTGGAGGAAATATTTTATTTTAATTCCATTTACTGAAAAATATGGCCCGAAAATAGGTGAAACGGGGGGAAAAATATGGGAAAATAAGGGAAAATGAGGAAAAAATTGATTTAAGTTTGTCGGATGCAATACTTTACTATAAAATATTAATATTTGATAATATTTTAAATGAAAAAGTGATAATTTTAAATTTTTTTTTCTCTACAAATATAGGGTATAGGGAAGACATGGGAAAAGGTATTGAAAAACATTTTTTGTCATGAGAATGATATTTTGAACAATGAATGAGGAAGAAACAATGGAATAGAAAGCGAGCATGGTTAGAGGCGATTAAAGGCATAGGTGGGGAAAGCCACCAATATTTGTGAATGCAGTATGGCATGGAGGACAACAAGGGTTGTGGCACCCATCAATATTGCGAGGCACCTATCAATATTAATTACACATTTCTTGTACGATGGAGCGGGTTCTTTGAGTGGGCGTATGTAAAAGCTTAACGAAGCGAGGCCGCAGGTATTATTGGCGGCATGGCATGGCCTGCTGATAGCGCTAGGCGAGGCCGGTGTCTTCTCACAGGCATGACGAAGCGCGACCCAGGGGCCCTATGTCTGGGCGCGGCATGGCACTGGCGCCCAGGGCCAGGTGTGTCTGGGCATGTGACGTTGGAAGGCAGGGTGTGGGCCCGGCATGGCGCCAGGGCCGGGGGCCATGTGTCTGTGCGCCAGCGAAGCCATGGCAGCGCTATGGGGCGCGGGAGCCCCGGGTGTGCTCCCAGGCGCGTGGCGTGCGTGCTTGGCAGGGCCGTGTGTCCCTGGGCATGGCGTGCCATCGCTGTGGCGCGGAGGCCCAGGTGTGTCTAGGCAATGCCATGGCACTGGCCAGGGCCGGGTGTGGGCATGGCGTGCCATGGCACTGGCCAGGGCCCGGGTGTGTCTGGGCCGCACTGGCGTGCCATGGCGCTGGCAGGGCCACAGTGTTGTCTGGGCATGGCGTGTGCTGGCCTGCTGCCAGGGCGTGGGGGCCCAGGTGTGTCACAGGCATGGCGTGCCATGGCAGCCGCCGGAGCCCCCAGGTGTCAGGCATGGCATGCCGCCAGCGCTGCGGGTGTGTGTCTAAGGCATGGCATGCCATAGCCTTGCCAGGGGCCAGGTGTCCCTAGGCATGGCATGTCATAACACTACCCAGAAGGCGTGGGGCCGGGTGTTGTGTCTGGCATGGCATGCCATGTGGGGGCCGACAATGGCCTAGGCATGGCGTGCCATAGCACTAGCCCAGGAGCCAAGGGCCCGGTGTCTCAGGCATGGAATGCCTGCTTTGGCCCGGGGCCCCGTGTGCAGGCATGGCATCTTATGCCTTGGCGTGGAGGCCACCGTGTGTCCCAGGCATGGCGTGCCACCCAGCGCCTGGCGTGGAGCCCAGTGTGTCTAGGCATGGCATGCCCTTGGCACTGAGCGTGGGGCCAGTGTGTGGGCATGGCATGCCATAGCCCACTGCCCCAGAGGCCAGGTGTGTCTGACGTGGCATGCCGCCGCGCACTAGGCGGGCCCTGAGTGTCTCTGGCATGGCATGGCACGGCGCGGCTGCCAGGAGCATCGATGTCGTTGGGCGTGGCGTATGGCACAGCTCGTAGGGCCCGTGTGTCTAGGCTGGCATGGCGTGGCAGCTAGGCCGGGCCCGTGTTCCGTTGTGGCATGGCGCCGCACTGGGCCGGACCCCGTGTCAGGCATGGCATGCCATGGCACTGCAGACTGGGAGCACCGTGTCTAGGCATGGAATGGCACATTAATGATAGAAATAAACCTCAACCCTAAAAAAGCAATGTTTTTAAACTAGGGTGAGTTCCCAATCTAGGCGTGGCATGCCAGCTGGGCCAGGGCACGTGCGAGGCATGCATAGGCCGAGATCTGTGTCTGGGCATGTCATGGCTGAATGCACCGGCCGAGATCGCCGTGTCGGGGCGTGCCAGGGCATGGGCGGTGCCACTTGGTGCCTCAGGCAGGCCTTGGCGGGGCCAGTTCTGGGAGGCGCACTGGTAGGGATCACCGTGCTGGCATGCCATGGCACTGGGCCGAATCGCCCGTACTAGCGTACCATAGTACTAGGCGAATCCTTGCCACCAGGCATGCACCATGCACTGGGCCGAATCCGCCATTACTGAGCGTGTCGCTGTGCAGAAGCCAGAGCACCATAGTGGCAGATGATGTGCAGTAGGAGCGCATCTTTGACGTGGCTTGTTAATTAGCGTACCTTCTTGCAGGCGTGTTTCTGAGTGATGCGTGGTAGAATCGCGCTACTGGATGTGTGTTCAGTGGTATCGTGTCTTTGGGCGTGTGGCAGCGTGGGTAGGCACTTGGTGCCCAGGCCATGATCTTGGGCCGGATCACCTTGCCTGGGGCGTACGTAGTGTTTGGCGAATCTCGACCTGGCACAGGGATCTTGGTGGCGACTGGGCCGAGATCACCGTGCCTGGGTGTCATGGCGTGGAGCCAGGGGCACCACCGTGCGGTAGAAAGTGAGCCCGAATCCTTCTTTCAGGCGTCTCTTCTTAATGGTATTTAAGTGGGAATCTTCTTGCAGGGATGCCATGGCCTTAGGCCGAGATCCATGCTCTTGGGCGTGTGTGCGTGTGGGCCGGGGCGCAGGTCTTGGAGCAAGCCAAATGGCCAGGGCCTTAGTGGAACCGTGACAGCTGGGCCGAATGGCTGCTGGGCGTGTCGTGTGGCCAGGGCGTGGGTGCCCCAGTGCCGGCGCTGGGTGGGGGCGGCGAGTCGCCGCGTGCAGTGGCCCGGTGGGGCGACCTTGGATGCTGGGGCGTGGCCCATTTGGGCCGGGGGCCGCAAGATGCGCAGCGTGTCGGCGAAGGTGAAGTAGAAGCGTGAAGTGTAGAGGCATCAGCTGCCTCGCACCACAGTGTCAGGCATGGCGTGTCACTAGGCCAGCGGCACCCTGTCTAGGCGAGGCCTAGGCGGAGACCCTTGTCTGGGCATGTCGTGGCCTGAGAGGCCGCACCGGCGCAGATGCGGCGGCGTGTCGTGGCAGTGAGCTGGGCAGGTGCTTGGGCAGAAGGCACGGCCCCGAAGTGTGCCGTCTTGACTGCAGCACATTGTTTGAATCATGATACTGGGCATGTCGGCACTAGGCCGGGCGCGTGCCCGGGCATGTCATGGCCAGGCCGAGGCACCGTGCGGGCATGTCATGCAGGCCCGAGACACCGTGCCCGGTTTATGTCATGGCACTAGGCCCGAACACCGTGCCAGCATCATCATGGCCTTTGGCGGGCACCGTGCTATGGCTGTGAGCGAATCGGCCGTCTCTGGCGTGTCGTAGCACTAGGCCAGAGCTAGCGGAGTCTTGAGAGCGAGTATGAGTGAATCGTATAAATCTTTAGGCATGTCATGGCGGCGCACTAGGCCGAGGGCACCGTGCCTGGGCAAGCCTTCAAACCGGGCACCAGTGCTGGAGCAAGCGCTGACCGGTATTTGTGCCTAAAGCGACTATGGCCAGGAGCACTGTGCCCTGGGCAAACACTAGACCGACGCACCGTGCCTAGGCAGTGTAGTGTGGAATCAGCGATCTGTATCGTACTGGCGAGGAGCGGCGTCTTTTTCCGTGTGCAATTGAGATCACCGTGCTGGCGTGTCGTGCTTATTGGCGGGGGCCTTAGTCTTGGCTGTGGGCAGAGAGGCGCCGTGCTGGGCAAGCCTTGGCCGAGACCTTTGTGCCTAGAGCGAGCGCAGGCCGACGCACCGTGCCTAGGCATCAGCACTAGGCCGAGATCACCGTGCCTAGGCATGCCATGGCGCTATGCTGAGGCGGGGCAGTGACTAGGCATGTCACGGCACTAGGCGTGAGCACAGTCTAGGCACGACCCTAGGCGGGGGCAGCGTGACTAGGCATGCACTAGGCCGAGGGGCACCGTGTCTAAGCATGGCCTATGGCCCAGCATGGGGAGGCGGCATGCTTAATATCATGGGGTGGGAGGCGATGTAATGGCATGGTCGGGCACAATGACACCACACCATGCCTCGGAGCGGTCTACCCGTGATCGAGGCAATATGTATATGAATGGACTGAAGCACGACCGAGGCACCATGGCATAGCCCTTGTGCGAAGCAAGTACGTCTTTGATGCAGGAACTCGCTTGTCATGATTCGAGCAAGGCAATCGCGTCCTACTGATAACCTGTTGCTTTGTTTTATTATACGCATACTTTATCGGAAGTCGGCCAGGAAGATTTGTTCAGCGGTCGAGGGCTCCCGGGTACCACCGATGCCGGTCAGAACCTCTTGCCGGAGGGACCCGAAAAAGGAAGCGAATTGAATCACGGTTCCGAGGAGAATCAGACGACTTTAGGGCTGAATCTCGGTGGATCGTGGCGGCAAGGCCACTCTGCCGCTACAATACCGTCAGTATTTAAGTCGGTACCGCGAAAGATTACCCGTAAAACGATTGAATTATGCTTCAAGGCGACCCACACGGTTTGTCCACGCGAGGACCTGACCAGGACACGTGCCTCTGGGGCCGAGGGCCCTACTGAGAATTCGACAATCGGGCGGCGGGCGCGCAGCGTCGTTTCTAGCCCGGATTCGACCGGTCGGTCATAATCCGGCGCCGCGGCCGGCGCGCGGCTTTCAGCCGAGCGATGACCAATTGTGCGAGATCAACGGTTCCTCATCTTGGGTTGGCAACGGATTACTATTGCGACCACTTTGTCGCCGATGGGGTAAAACTAGCTGTCTCGACCGGTCGGCCAGCTCGTTCCTATTGGTGGGCGAACAATCCGACACTTGGTGGTCACTTCCACGTGATAGGAAGAGCCGACCTTCGAGAGGATCAAAAACAGCGTCGCTATGAACGCTTGGCCACAAGCCAGTTATCCCTGTGGTAACTTTCCGACCCTCTGGCTTCAAAATTAGAAGGTCTAGGGATCACGATAGGCCAGCTTTCACGGTTCGTATTCGTGCGGAAATCAGAATCAAACGAGCTTTTACCCTTTGTTTACACGGATTTCTGTTCTCGTTGAATCATCTTAGGACACTGCGTTATCTTTTAACAGATGTGCGCCCCATTAAACTCCCACACAACCAATGTCTTCCGCCCGGATGGCCGCGGCCTTCTTGGGTCAAAGGAGGATGTTCCCGCTCCGATTAAGCAGAATAAATAATACGCGTTAAAGTAATTGTTATTTCACTTTCGCCGTTCCGACTCCGCCATCCTACACCTCTCGAGTCATTTCACAAAGTCGATTTAAATTAATTTCGGCAGTTTCTTTCGCCCGATTCTGCCAGAAGCGTTCCGCGCAACAGTGGATTTTAAGCTGGATAGTAGACAGGGACGGTGAGATCTCGTTAATCCATTCATGCGCGTCACTAATTAGATGGCCGGGCGTGCTACCTTAAAGTCATAGTTACTCCACGCCGTTTACCCGGCGGTTGTTCTTCACTTTGACATTCAGAGCACTGGGCAGAAATCGCATTGCGTGATCCGCGAAGGGGCGTGTAATCTCGCTTGTTTTGGTCGCTTAATCAGTTCCTTGTCCGTACCAGTTACGAGGTCGAGCTGTTAAGCGCGGGGGGAAGGCGGGAGCATTCGTCAGTACCCGGCGGCGCCTTGACGGCCGTACTGCCGGGCGGTTCGGCGATGGCGGCTCGGCCGACGGGTTCGGAACTGGGACCCCATTCTGCCAGCCACCGATACGTCCTTTAAAGGAGTTACGGATCAGGCCTAGCCAAACTAGCTGCACTCTACGTTGTTAAATCGGCCGGAAGTACATTAGCGCTTGGGGGCTGATGCAGTTATAAGTACGACCGGGCGTGGGAGGCACTGGTCCTCGGATTTTCATGCCAGCCGTCGAAAGGCGCACCAATTACCGCGCGACGTGCGAGGGTGCTCTTCCAGCTGGACCTACCTCCACGGCTGCGAGGCCGTTAAGAGTGGGCGGGCTGTTAAGCAGAAAAGAATGCTTTCGCCGAGAGCGCCGACGACGTGTCTGGGCTCACTAACGTTGCCGTCGAAGCCGCCAGCGTCGATTCGGGAATGTTGCGATTCCCTTCCGATGCTCGCGTGCATGCCGCGCTTCGGACAGGCTTCACCGTCTCTTAGGATCGACTAACCCGCATGTTGCAGAGTACCGTTCACATGGAACCTTTCCCTCTTCGGCCTTCAAAGTTACCGTTTGAATATTTGCTTCTGCAGCGAGATCCGCACCGACGGCGGCTGCCAGGAGCTCGCGGGTTTGCGGCGGCGGCGCGCCCTCCTGCTCATCGGCCCGGCCCTTGCCTCGCGACGGCCCGGATTATAGGTCGCGCGCCGGTATGCTAATCCATTTTTCGGGGCTAGTTGATTCGGCGGTGAGTTGTTACACCTCCTTAGCCCAGTTTCGAAACGTGTGGCGTCGCCAGCGTCTTAATCGACCCAGCGCCCTTTGTGGGTTAGGTTAGCGCCTTGATTGAAAGCGCAAGTAACCCGGCTTCAGTTCATCCCGCATCGCCAGTTCTGCTTACCAAAAATGGCCCACTTGGAGCTCTCGATTCCGTGGCCCGGCTCAATGGAGCAGTAGTGCGATCTGCACCTGTTAAAGTTTGAGAATAGGTCGGGCGTTGCGCCACGATACTGTCGTTAGGCTGCGGGATAGAAACTCGCCGAGGCTCCGTATCCTGAGGGAAACGGGAGGGGGCAAGGCTGTAGATGGATTCGATTAGTCTTTCGCACTATCACGTCCAGACGAGCGATTTGCGCGTCAGTATCGCTGCGGGCCCCTCATGGGATTTCTACGGCTTCGCCCAGCTTTCAGGCGTAGTTCACCATCTTTCGGGTCCCGACAGGCATGCTCTCACTCGAACCCTTCTCAGAAGATCAAGGTCGGTCGACGGTGCACCCCTCGAGGGGGATCCCGCCGATCGAAAGCACCGCTACGCCTTACGGGTTTTACTAGCGTTGACTCGCATACGTATCGATTTCAGCGGTCCGTGTTCGAACGGGTCGAATCGAGTACGGCCAGCCAAACGCCGTGGCGCACAGGTGCAGCTGCGCGGGAAGAACGTCTTATTGCCGTCCGCGATCGAAGGCGACGACGTACCGGCAGGTATATTCTGGCCGGGCCAGGTGCCGCCCCGAACCGCGTCGGTCCGCCCAGCCACGAAGTCGATCGGCGGACCGGCGGGATTTGCTCCGTTCCACATCCGACCGAGGCGCATCGCCGGCCCCGTCGCGCCGACGATTTAATGTTTCTTTGAAGGCTCTGCGAAGTCGCTTTTAATGCTTCGCCATGAAATGCGTTTCTTGTCGATTATACCGACCGTATTTAGCGTGACCAATTCTGTGATTAGAGCGCATTCCCCAAAGCAACCCGGTATTCGGCAGCCTTTCGTGGTGCGGCGAGTGGCACGACAGGGCTCACCTCTCCGGCGCCGCCGGGGACTTGGCACGTCGCCGCGAGGACAACACCAGGAATATTCTGATTCGTGGGCCTTGATTAAGCTGGGCTTTTCGGTTCCTTTCGCCGTTACTAAGGGAATCCTTGGCAAGTTTCTTTCATAAACGTGATATGCTTCGCTTCGTAGGTGTCCGCCTGACTGAAGATTCTTCTGTCGAGTTCTCGGGCCTTGCGTGGTGCCCGTCGCGGCGCGCCCGACATAGATTCTCCTCCTTCCTCCTGCGGACGAGGGAAGGATCGGGGTTCGTTTCAAACCACCGCTTGTCGAGGCGTGCATCGCCAGCGGGAAGATTTTTAACCAACCACGGACGCGATGTTCCGGAGGCCAATGTCCGCGACTCGGTACCTTACTCAGCGGAAGGGTGGAGGGGCGACGTGCGTGACGCCCGATGGACTGCCCATCGACTAATGGCGTCGGGCGCAACGCGTTAAACTCGATGATTCGCAGGTTCTGCGATTAGCGCGAAGTATCGGCGTTTCTTTACGTTAACGTCGATCACGAGCTAGATATCAGATTGCCGAGTCGTTTTGTGAGTTAAGCGACCACCTTCCCGCGCACTGCCGGGCAGCGGGATGGCGTTGTTTAAATGTATTGTCATGGCGTTTCCACGCCGGGGTTCGTTGTTGGATCGGGAAGGTCGCGGCAGAACCTTACCCCCATGTCGGGAGCCAGAGGGAAGGCTCGCGAGGCCACCGATCGTCGAGCGGAGTGGAGGGCTCGCGCCCGCTGCGCCGACAGGTTGTTAAGCGACGTGTTCCGCGAGATTACCGTTCGGTCGATGATTCGACAATGATCAGCCTAGCGAGGTCCGCTCTGAGCTTTATTCTGACTTACCATGCGCCAAATGATAAGGTTCGATTGGACTTCTCGCGACGTCGCCAGGCGGCGACCAGCTAGCGTCGCCCAGCGATCGAGCAACGGAATGGTGTTCGAGTGGTGGGCGGCGGGCGGTGTGTCGCCGAAAGGCGAGGGCGTAGTCAGCGCAGGCCGATGACCATGACTGCCCAGAATTCCTCGTTGAAGACCAACAATTGCAATGATCTATCGAAAATCACGATGAAATTTCAAAGATTACCCAGACTGTCATTGCGAGGCTATGGCTAGTTAGTCGTCAGTGCTGTGGCGCGTGCGACCCGAACGTCTGAGGCGTAGGCGCAGTATTGCCTCAAACTTAAATGGCTCAAGCGGCGTAGTCCCTCCCCAGAAGCTGGCTGGAGGATCGCTATGCCATTGGATAGCGGTACGAGAATTACCGTTCGTTAACAGGATCGCCAGGACAAATCGCTCCACCAACTAGAACGGCCATGCACCACCATCAGGTCGAAAGAGGCTACCGGTCATCGATGCTTCTACTATGTGGACACAGTGGTTTAAAGTGTTGAGTCAAATTCAAGCCACCAGGCTCCACTCCTAGTGGTGCACTTCAAATAATTCACTTTAAGTTTCGACCTTGCATTAACCATGGAGCCAGAAAACTTTGATTTACCGTAAGGTGCGGGCGGAGTCCACAAAGCAACATCCGCTGATACGGTGGCATCGTTTATGGTTGAGACTAGGACGGTATCTGATCGTCTTGAAGGCCCCGACTTTCGTTCAACAGTTAATGAAACATCGGCCAGCCCCGATGCTTTCGCAGTTGTTTCAATACTTTCGTAAATCAAGAATTTCACTTATCGACTATGAAATACGAATGCCACGACTGTACTGTGTCGTTCTACCGTCCGTAAACGATAGGATGAAATCGCATGATGTTATCCAATGCTAATGTCAACCGCGTAAGGCTTGCTTTGTGACTCTAATTTGTTCAAAGTACTTATTGGAGAGCTGACCAATAGGTCTGAAATGGGCGTATCGCGAGTAGAGAGGCAGAGGACCGGTGCCAGCGTAAGGCGGACCCAGCCAGGCGCCCATCTAAAGTCGACTACGAGGAACTTTTAAGCAACAGCTTAAATATACGCTATTGGAGGTGCTGGAATTACCGCAGCTCTTGGCGCAGCTTGCCCTCAATGGATCCTGTTAGGGTTTAGATTGTACTCATTGATTCAGGACCAAAAAGAGCCCGGTATTGTGTATTTATTATCACACTACCTCCCGTGTCGGAGTTGGGCCAATTTTGCCGCTGCTGCCTTCGGATGTGGTAGCGAACGCCGAGCCCTCTCCGCCAGTCTAATTCTCCGTCACCGTCAATACCATGGTAGGCCACTATCCTACCCTTCGAAAGTTGATAGGCGGATATTTGAATGATACGTCGCCGGCACGATGGCGTGCGATCCGTCGAGTTATCATGAATCATCAAGCGGCAGGCATGCGCGTCGACGCTTTATCTATCTGATGCATCGCCGAAGTCAGGGTTTATTTGCATGGCTCTAAATTACTACGGTTATCCGAGTAGCGAGTACCGTAAACCAATTATAACTGATTTAATGAGCCATTCTCGCCCAGTTTCACAGTCTGAATTAGTTTCATACCACATGCATGGCTTAATCTTTAGAGACAACGTATAATTCTGGCGGATCAATGATGCTTGATTCTTGTCTGACGTCGGAACCGCATGCACCTACCTAGACCACAATGGGTGTCGGGAGGGCAAAGCAGAGCCGATCGTACATACGCGTCGCGCGTGAAACCTTTATAAGCTCGGGCAATATTGTGAGTCTTTAGATCCATGCCCGTGGGCCCGCGTCAAGGCGCGAGCCATGTCAAAAGTGGCGGCGTTGTGAAACCCGCCCGCATGGTCGCGTGCGGCGTGGGAGTACGTGGGCGCGATGATCGCTTGCAAGGCCTTTGCCCCCATGGCGGTATTTAGATGGAGAAAGGCAACATTCGGAGAAAATTCCATCGATTGGGAAGGCAACACAAGAATAGTATTGCTGATGTCAAGGCCAATCCAAGCCTTTGTAGCTAGAATGAGGAGGGACTGAGACAATAGTTCGTGCACGAGCAAGGAACTCACTACAAGGCTGGCGTGGCTTGTACTTTCAGCGCGCCATCCAGGTTGACTTGAAGATGCCTGCGCACCCGAGCGGTGACTAGTTGGGAGTTGTCTCCTAAGAAACACACGGAAGCAACAAGTGATGCCCTTTGTAGTACCATTGTGACGATAGGAAGAATGATAACACTATTTCTATTTTAACCGAATAGTTGGTGACAGAAGACAAGCCTAGGCAGCGACAAGATTGCAAGCCTAAAGCGGTCACAGCCCGTATCTAGGCAATGAACTATCTTCCAAGGCCACGGAAGTGTCTAGGCATGGCATGGTAGGCCGGGAGCCGCGTAGTATCTGGCGTCATATTCGACGAGGCACCGTCTTTCAGAGCGTGTAGTGGCACTAGTCCAGACTTCTCGTGCTTAGGCAAGGCGCTAGGAGGAACCGTGCCTAGGCGAGCCTTAAGCCAAGGAGACCTTGCACACAGAGCGAATGACTAAAAGCGAGGCGGCACGCACTGGGCGGGCCTTGACTCGAGGAACCACGCCTGGGCGTGGCGGCTGGCGAAGTCACGCAGGCGTGGCCCAGGGGAGCCGTGCGCCGGGCATCCGCAGTGCTAGGACAAGGCGTGGTGCACAATGGTCATTGGCGGAGCGTGTTTGGGAGCGGGGCGTGGCTGCGATGTGGGGGAGCACGATGGTCATGGGCTTGGGACGAGGCGAGCAGCATGGCGATCAGGCAACAGTCTGATAAGACTGCATGGAGGAGATTGCGACGGGATCGTTAATACAGCTGTACAGGAATAATCGGATGTGGCGTCGAGGGACTTGAGGTGTGGCATGGGCACGCCCATGCGCGAAGTGGCATGGGTGTGTGTGCCTCGACGGCAGCGCGAGAGCGACGTCTGGGTATGGCAAATCTTTCGCAGGCCCAGCTAAGCCGAGGGCGCGTCACCAGGCGTGCAGGCGAGGCATCGCGCCTAGGCATCTCTGTTAGAGTGAGGCACCTTGCGCAAACGGCTTATTAAGCGAAGCGCCATGGCTAAGCGTCTGCGGCTAGCGGAGGCCGCCGTAGTGCTGACTGAAAGAAAGCCCCCGTGCTGGCGTGAGCCCAAGTACAACCTGCCGTGTTAGGCCGGTGCTGTGGCCAGAAATGACCTGTCTAGGCGTCTGTTGGCGAAGCCCAGCTGTCGGCGTGCGCTAGGCCGGGGTATACTGTCGGGGGCATCTTGATAGAACCGCGTGCGAGGAGCCCAGCGATAGACCGAGGCCATATATCAGTCTGTTAGGCCGAGAGGCTGGCCTGTCAGCGTCTCTGTTTAGGTCGGCGCCTGTCTAGGCGTCTCTGTGACCGAGGCCTGCATCTTGAGACGGGCGCTGTGTAGACCGAGGCTGACACAGCCAGAGCATCTCTCTTATTCAAACCGAGGCACCATGCCCAGACAGGGCCAGTAGGCGTAGCTATGTCGAGGCGTCTGTGGGCCGGCGTAAGCCAGACTGAATGAGGAGCAGACCGGGGGCACCGTCTGGGCAAAGATCAGATGATGCGGCTCAAGTCTTGGCGGGGCGAGTATGCAGGCCCAGTCTTGGGGCCGGGGGCGGCCGTGTGCGGCGAGTCTTAGTAGGCGATGTCTGGGCGAGTCTTAGTAGAACCATGCTATTAGTACTGTGGGCTGACGTAGATGTCTGGGGCGCGAGTCTTGAGTGGGGGGCGAGTCTTGAGGCCAGTCTTGGCGCCGTGCCTAGGAGGCATGCCCAGGAGGAGGCAATGGGGAACGAGGGGCGTGCCTTCGCCAACATGGGCGACGTGGGGGAGGCAGTGCTTTGCGAGGCGTGGAGACGTCCGTCCATGGGCTTGGGCGGCGTAGACTAATGACGCATGGCATCTTGGGCAACGAGTCGACAACGACTGCGTGGGAGGCAACCCGGCGAAGTGCGTTTAATACAGGCTGCCAGCGATCAGATATCGAGGGCTTGGTGTGGCATATGAGCACGCCCATGCCACGAGTGGCATGGGTGTGTGTGTACATATGAGGCGTAGCCTTGAGGCTGCGTGCCTAGGCCAGGTGTGCGCTGCCAAGCCCATAGAGGCAACCACCCACACAGCCAAAGACGATATAAGCCTTTTGGAAAAATGCGGAGGGAGCGTCGCGCATGCTTGAGGAACATAATGGCGATTTAACCCGGGAAAGCGATTTTAGTCCGTTTTTTGCAGATTCTCTTTATAATAATTATACGTGGCCAAGAAAAAGAAGAAAAAGAAATTTGGACGCAGAAAATATTTATTTTATTTATTTACTAGAAAAATAGGGAAAATAGGAAAAATAGGAAAATAGTAAAAATATTTTTAAAATTCATTTTTCACATAGGAAAAATATTTGGGACTCCAAATTGATCGATTTGAAGTGGAGGAAATATTTTTATTTTAATTTATTTACTGAGAAAAAATAGATGAAAAATAGGTGAACGGGGGAAAAATATGGAAGAAATGCATGAGGAAAATAGGGGAAAATTGATTTAAGATTTATTCTTGGAATCTGATATTTCTTATAAAATAATATTTGATAATATTTAAATGAAAAGTGATAATTTTTAAATTTTTTTCTCTAAAAATATAGGAGATATAGGGAAGACATGGGAAAAGGTATTGAAAAACATTTTGTCATGAGAATGATATTTTGAACAATGAATGAGGAAGAAACAATGGAATAGAAGCAGCATGGTTAGGGAAGCGATTAAGCATAGGTGGGGAGAAAGCACCAATATTGTCAGGTGCAACTGGCATGGAGGACAACAAGGGTTGTGGCACCATCAATATTAGCAGAGGCACCTATCAATATTGCAAATTACATTTCTTGTGGCACGATGGAGCAGTTCTGTAGTAGGCGTGTAAGCTGTAAGTAGGAGCAGTATGTCGTAGCATGGCATGGCATCTGCTTACTAGAGGCGTGAGGCCGGGTGTGTCTAGGCATGACAAAGCACTAGGCCAAGGGCCCTATGTCTGGGCATGGCATGGCACTAGGCGCCCAGGGGCCAGTGTGTTAGGCATGACAACAGGCGCTAGGCTAGGGGCCATGTAGGTCTGGGCATGGCATGGCAGGGCCCAGGGCCTGGGTGTGTCTGTGCGTGTGAAGCCACTTGGCGCTGGGCGGCGGGGCCCTGGTGTGTCTGATGGCGCCATGCTTGGCCAGGGCCACGGTATTGTCTGGGCATGGCGTGCCGTAGCGCTGGGGCGCGGAGGCCCGTCAGTGTCTGGGCATGGCATGCCATAGCACTAGCCCAGGGCCAGGTGTGTCTGGGCATGGCGTGCCGTCTTTCTTGGGGCCACGGTGTGTCCTGGGCATGGCGTGCCATGTGTGGCAGAGACCCACAGGTGTGTCTCTGGAATGGCGTGTCATGGCACTAGGCGGTAGGATTGGTGTGTCTGGGCATGGCGTACCATATGGCAGGGCCAGGTGTGTCTGGGCATGGCATGCCATGGCACTAACTTGGGGGCCCTGGGTGTGTCCCAGGCATGGCATGCCATGGCCTTGGCCCAGTCCCGGGTGTGTCTGGGCATGGCGTGTCATAGCCACCAGGGCCTTGGGGCCCCGTGTCTGGGCGTGGCGTGCCACGAGACGAGGCCAGTGTCACAGGCATGGCGGTCATAGCACTTTATTGAGGCTGAGGCCAGGTGTGTCCTGGGCATGGAATGCCATGGCACTAGCCAGGGCCGGGTGTGTCTGGGCATGGCGTGCGCCATAGCCTTGCTGGGGCGTGGAGCCCGGGTGCAGGTGGCGTGCCATGGCCAGTAGCCTTGGGCGTGGAGCCACGGGTGTGTCTGGGCATGGCGTGCCATGGCGGTTTGGGCGTGGAGCCCCGTGTGTCTAGGCATGGCAGTGCCATGGCCTGGCCGGCGGGCCCGGGTGTGTCTGGGCATGGCGTGCCATGAGCGTAATGTGGAGGCCCTGGGTGTGTCTGGGCATGTGGCATAGCAGGCGCCGAGGGCATCGTGTGTTTGGGCATGTGGCATGTGTGGCATGGCACTGGGCCAGGCCCCGTGCCAGCCTGGGCATGGCGTGGCATGTGGCATGGCACTGGGGCCCAGGGGCCCACAGTGTTCAGGCATGGCGTGGCAGCACTGGCGGGCCAGTGTGTCCCAGGCATGGCATGCCATAGCACCCCTAGGCCCAGAGACACAGATGTCCACCAGGCATGGAATGGCACGTGTGAAATAAACCTCGACCACTAAAAACAATGTTTTTAAGCTAGGGCGAGTTTAATCTAGGCATGGCATGGCATGGCACTGGTAGGAGCAGTGCCAAGGCATGCACTAGGCCGAGATCACCGTGTCTAGGCATGTCATGCCTGAGGCAGAAGGTGCGCCGAATCAGTGTCGGGCATGCGAGGGCGCTAGGCCGTGCCACCGTGCCTAGGCAGACGCGCGGCCGAGGCACCTGGTCTAGGAGGCATGCACTGACGAATCACGTGCCTAGGCATGCCGGCACTAGGCCGGATCATAGGCATGCTGTGGCACTAGGCCCGATCACCGTGCCTAGGCATGCCGCATGGCACTATGGGCCGAGATCAGGTGCTAGGCATGTCATGGCACTAGGCCAGGGGCACCACAAAT
The DNA here is from genome assembly GCA_016808115.1 of Tetrastigma voinierianum. Lineage (NCBI taxonomy): Eukaryota > Viridiplantae > Streptophyta > Magnoliopsida > Vitales > Vitaceae > Tetrastigma > Tetrastigma voinierianum. The sequence goes on along the minus strand of JAEQBH010006658.1, from coordinate 39,644 downwards.
CTTGCGGCAAAGCACACGGCGAGCACCGTGCGGAAGCCATGAAAGCACTAGGCGAGATCACTTGCCTAGGCATGCCATGGCACTAGGCGAGATCACCTTGCTAGGGATGCCATGGCACTAGGCCGAATCACCGTGCCTGGGCATGTCATGGCGCACTAGGCGGTACCCGTGCGAGCCATGACACTGGGCCGGAATCACTGGGCATGCCACGCGGCACTTCAGGTGATCACCTTGCTAAGGGATGCCATGGCACTAGGCCGAGGCATCGTGCCTAGGCATGTCATGGCACTAGGCCGAGGCACCACCGTGCCAGGCCATGACACTAGGCCGAATCACCTTGCCTAGGCATGCTGTGGCACTGGGCCGAATCACCTTGCCTAGGGATGCCATGGCACTAGGCCAATCACGTGCCTAGGCATGTCATGGCACTAGGCCGGGGCACCACCGTCTTAGGCAAGCAAATGGCCGAGAGGCACCGTGCCCCGAACTTCTGGGCCAGATGCTTTACCTAGGCATGTCATGGCACTAGGCCGAGGCACCGTGCCCATGCCATGGCACTAGGCCGAGGCACCGTGCCCAGGCCATGGCACTAGGCCGAGGCACCGTGCCCAGGCCATGGCACTAGGCCGAGCACCGACCACCTGGCATGATCATGGCACTAGGCAGGCACCGTGCCAGAACGTGCCTTACTTTTAGGCCGAGAGCACCCTGTGTAGGCAATGTCACTGGAGCCATGGCACCCTGTGCAAGCAGGGCGCTACAGGCAGGGGGACGCCATGGGCAGCCTGTCATGGCTTAGGGCCGCAAGGCACCGTGCCTTGGCATGTCATGGCACTAGGCCGAGGCACCGTGCTTAGGCAAAGCACCTGGCCAGAGGCACCGATGTAGGCAAACTAGAATCACCGTGCCTAGGCATCGTGGCGCAGGCCCAGGCACCGTGCCCAGGTGTATCATGGCACTAGGCCGGGAGCACCGTGCCCAGGCGTATCATGGCACTAGGCCAGGCACCGTGCCCAGGGCATGTCATGGCACTGGGCGGGCACCCGTGCCCAGGCGTATCACTAGGCCCAGAAAAGCACCGTGCCTAGGCAAGCACAAGGCGGAATCACCGTGCCTAGGCATGTCATGGCGCAGGCCCGGAGCGCCGATGCCTAGGCAAACACGAGGCCAGATCACCGTGCCTAGGCGTAATCATGGCACTAGGCCGGGGCACCGTGCCTGGGCAAGCGCAGGCCGGGCACGATGCCTGGAACTGACGCCCAGCCCGAGAGGCCTTGCGTACTGGAAACAAGCTACTTAGGCCAGTGGCCCGTACAAGCGAAGCGTGGCCCAGGCGCACCGTGCCTGAGCAAAGCTGACCGGAATCAGGTGCCTGGAGCGTGTCATGGCACTAGGCCCGGTAGTAGATGCCTAGGCAAAGCCTGAGAGATCTGGTGCCCTGGGCGTGTCATGGCACTGATGAGGGTGGCGGTGCTGTGGCGAAGGCGGCTGGCGAGGAGCCAGTGCACGGGCAAACACTTGGCGAGACGCGTGCCTGAATGATGGTAGACGGCGGAGTGCTGGGCATGTCATGGCCTGGGCCGAGATCACGGGTGCCTGGGCGTGCCATGGCACTATGCCTGGGGCCGCAGTGGGCCTTGGGCATGTCACGACCAGCAGGCTAGAAGCCGCAGCTTGTCTGAAACGCGACTAGGCGACGGCGTGACTAGGCATGCCGCGAAGTAGGGCAGGTAATACAGCATGGCCTGGCTTAGCATGGGGGAGCGACATGTAATATCATGGGGGGTGGGAGCGATGTAATGGCATGGTCGGGCACAATGACACCACACCATGCCGACGATTACTACCACGTGATCGAGGCAACATGTCTGAATGGGCCTTAAGCACGGCCAAGGCACCACGCCAGCGTAGCCTTGTGCAGCGCAGTCGTCTTTGATGCAGTCAGCTTGTCTTGATTCCCGAGCAAGGCATCGGCGTCTACAATCGCTTCTCATTTCAGCGCTGGCTTTTTATTCCATAAAGCCGCTTTTATCAAATTGGCCGGATTTGTTCAACGGTGAGGGCCTTCCCCGGGTACCACCGGGTAACGTTGAGAACCGCCTCTGTCGGAGGGGCGAAAGAAACGCGGGTGGATCAGTTGAGGGAGGGGCGAATGGCGGGCGACATAAGTGAATCGGTGGATGTGGCGGCAGGCCACTCGCCGCATCCACCGTCGCGTATTTAAATCGTGCAAAGTTCTACGGCGCTCGTTCGAAATTGTAATGGCCTGCGGTTTATCCGCGAGGACGACGAGACCGTCTCTGAGGGCGGAGGCCCTCTTTGGTGTGATGTCCGGTAGTGGCGCCGCCTTGTCGTTGCCCGGATTCGACTTAGAGGCGTTAGATCATAATCAGCGCCACGATGGCATACGGCACCCGACCAAGCGCGATGACCAGTGTGAATCAGCGGTTCCTCTCGTACTAGGTTGAATTACTATTGCGACAACATCGCCAGTGGGAATTAAAACTAACATCTCACGGCCGGTCTAAACCCGACTCACGTTCCACATTGGTGGGTGAACGTCCAACACTTGGTGGTCGCTTCCTGCAGATAGGAAGGCTAGGCGTGAAGGATCGAACAGCGTCGCTGACGACACAGACCGGGTTATCCACTGTGTTGCTTAGGCTCGGCTTCAGGTCGGTCCCCAAGGATCGATGAGCGCTTTCACGGTTCGTGTTCGATGCGGAAATCGAAGAATCAAAGCGAGCTTTTACCCTTTTGTTCCACCGCAGATTTACGGGTTCTCGTTGGGCTCATGCGGACACTGCGTTATCTTTTAAGCGGATAATGCGCGGTAAACTCCCACGACAGTATCTTAGCGCACGGATCGTGAAAGCGCCTTAAGGTCGAGGAGGGGATGTTCCCGCCTCAGATTCGCGGAATAAGTAAAATAACGTTAAAGTAGTGGGTATTTCACTTTCGGCGATTTAAAACCATATCTACACCTCTCGAGTCATTTCACAAAGTCGGACTAGAGTCGAGCTATGAGGTCTTCTTTCCGTGATTACGCTGACTTAGTTCCCTTGGCGTAGTTTGTGGATAGTAAACGGGGACGGTGGGAATCTCGTTGATCCATGCGCGTCACTAATTAGATGACAGGCATTTGTAGCTACCTTAAGAGAGTCATAGTTACTCCGTGGATTTACGTAGCTTGGTTGAATTTCTTCACTTTGACATTAGAGCAGCGGGCGAAATCAGGCAAAAGCGGGCTCGAGAGCTCGCTCATAATGCTTTGTTTTAATTCGCGGTCAGTTCCCCCTTGTCAGTACCGGTTAGTCCAAATGGCGCAGGGAAGGCCCACAGGGGCGGATTCCCGGTGTCCCCGGCCGGCGCGCGGCGGCCGCTCTCAGCGGCGGGAGAAGCTGGCCCGATCCAAACGGCCGGCGGGTTGGGGCCCAGGACCCCGTGCCAGCCGACCAATCCTTTCGAGATTCACGGATCCATTTTGCGGAAACTTCCCTTGCCTACATTGTTCCATCGACGGTGTTCACCTTGGGGCGATGCGGTTATGAGTCGGCCGGGCGTGGGGCCTCGGTCTCCGGGATTTTCTTGGTGTCGAGCATGCCCGGACACCACCCAGCGGCGTGCGGTGCTCTTCCGGCCCGTGGACCCTACCTGGCTGGCCGGGTTTCCGAGTGGGGCGGGGGTGGTGACGAAAAGATAAATATGCTATGCTGAGGCCCTCGGCAGCGTCTCAGGACTCACACTAGCATTCTTGGCCCGGTAGCCCGTCGGTTGAGTGTGCAGATTCCCTTTCGATGCTCGCGTCTTGTTTACGCATCATCAGACGGGCTTCCCGCGTCTCTTAGGATCGACTAACCATGCAAGTGTTCATGGAACCTTTCCCTCTTCGGCCTTCAAAGTTCTCGTTGAACATTTATCTCACCTTGCTTAAGATCCGTAGCGGCACGTGGCTCATGAGACTGCGCCCGGAGTTTTGCGTACGCCACCTTCACTCCCCTCCTACTCATCGAGCTGGCCCTCGCACCGGCAATGGGTATAGATTACCACGTGGCGGCAGTGTCATCCATTTTTAGGGGCTGGTTGATTCGACGGTGAGTTGTTACACACCTCATGCGCGGTTTGGAAACATGACCCGCGAATCTACTGGCGTATTGTCGACTGACACCACGTGGGTTCTACTGAGTTGCGGCGCGGAGTTGGAGCGCCGTAACCGACCAGGTTCATCCATCGCCGATTCACGCTTACCAAAATGGCCCCGCCGGGCTCTGATCAGTGGCGGCTCGATGGGCGGCCGTCTTAGTCTATTTAAAGTTGAGAATAGGTCGGCGTTCTTGTACCTCTAATCATTGGCTTTGGATGGGAACTCGCGCGAACTCAGCGGTATCACGAGGAAACTTCGGAGGAACCCGGCTACTAGATGGATTCGATTAGTCTTCGCCCCTATACCCGAAGTCAGACGAGCGATTTACCGTCGGTATCAGCTGCGGGCCTCCACAGTTTCCCTCTGGCCGCCGCTTCGAGGCGTAGTTCCGCAAATCTTCCAGATCCGTGAGTATAATACTCTCCACTCGAACCCTTCGGAAGATCAGGTGGTCGGCGTTACACCCCCTCGAGGGGATCCAGCCGTCGACTTCCTTCACGCCTTACGGGTTTACTGGCGGGTTGACTGCCTACACATGTCGGACTCCTTGATCCGTGTTTCAAAGGCGGTCGAATGGGGCCCGGCCGGCGCCATGGCGCCGCAGTCGCCGGCACGCCGGGAGGGCGTCTTGTTGCATTCGATCGGCGACGGCGTCTCCACGGGTATGACCCCTGGCCGGGGCTTGGGTCGCCGCGGCCAGCGTCGGTCCGCGCCGGGTCGATCGACGGGCGGCGGATCGCGGATTCCACATCAGGCCAGGGCGCATCGCCGGCCCCATCACTTCCCTCTGGAAGCAATTTCAAGCACTCTTTGACTCTCTTTTCAAAGTCCTTTTCATCTTTCCCTCGCGGTACTTGTTTGCTACTCCGGTCTCTCGCCGTGTTGGACGGAATTCTGGCCGTTAGGTACGCATTCCCAAACAACGAGCTCGTCGGCGGCGACGCCTCGCGTGGTGCAGCGGTCGGGCACGAAGCGGAGCTCTCTCACCCTCTCGGCCCCCTTCCGGGGACTTGGGCGATCCAGCGGCGAGGGCCTTCCTCGAGACTACAATTCGGACGGCGGGACCGCTTGAGTTCTCAAAGGCTGGGCTTTTCCGGTTAGCTGCGCCGTGCAAGGGAATCCTTGTAATTCTTTTCCTCGGCTTATTGTTGTGGCTTCATTGGGTGTTCACTTTGACACCAGGGTGTATCGAGGTTCGGGCCTTGCGTGGTGCCGTCGCGGCGCCGCGCCCGACATGGAATTCTCACTCCTTTATACGGGCCGAGGGAAAGAGTCGGGAGGTTCGTTTCAAACCAGCAGCCGGCGTGCGCCTTGTAGAGACGGTTACAACCAACCACGGACGCGATGTTCCATGGGAAATGATATCCGCCGGGCCACGCCTCGGCGGAAGGGGTGTTTCAACGTGTCTGCGTGGCGCCGACGGCGTGCCCCTCGACCAGCGTCAGTATGACTGCGTTCAAAGACTTCGATGATTCACGGGATTACACAATTCACGCACCAAAAAAGTAGCCACCTAGGGGCTTTTGCTAAAGTTTGTTCATCGATGATGCGAGAGCCTAGATATCAGATTCTGAGTCGTTTTTGTGAGTTAAAGCGACCCACGCCTTCCCATGCACACGTGGCCAAGGCTGGCGGGATAAGCGTTGTTCGACAATATTGTCGCCCAGGCGTTTTTCCGCAGGGGTTCGTTGTTGGATCGGGAGGTGGCAAGACACCCCATGCAGGGCGAGGAGGAAGGCTGCGGGGCCCTGCAGATCCGCCGAGAGGAGCGGAGTGGAGGGCTCACGCGGCTACGCCTCGACGGGTTGTTCGCGCGTGTTCACGAATTAGTTCGATTCGATGGGATTCGACAATGATCCTTCCAGAGTTCACCTACGAAACAACATTACGACTTCTCCTTCCTCTAAATGATAAGGTTCGGTGGACTTGCTTCGGCGTCGCGGTGGCGAAGCGGCGCTCCGTCGCCGCGATCGAACAACTGCCGGACCATTGATCGGTAGGGCGGCGGGCGTGTACGAAGGGGCGTAGTCGCGCGAGCGATGACTGGCGCTTACGAATTCGTTGAAGACGACAATTGCAATGATCTATCACATGCATTGTTCAAAGATTACGGGCATCGGCCCGGGCTATAGACTCGTTGGTCATCGGTGTAAGCGGCGTCGCGGCCCCGAACATCCGGGGCATCACGGGACTGTTATTGCATAAACTTCGCCAGCTAGCGGCCGTAGTCCACTCAGAAGGCGGGCGGAGGATCACCTTCGCGCATAGCCCCTAGTCACTTGAAGTGAGATCTCGTTAACAGATTAACGGACATCGCTCAGCTGACTAAGAGCGGCCATGCACCGCCGCCCATAGAATCAAAGAAAAGAGCTCGGTCTGTCAATCCTTACTATGCGGACTGGTAAGTTTCAGTATTGAGTCAAATTCAGCGTGGAGCTCCTCCACAGTGGTGCCCTTGAGTCATTCCACTTTAGTTTTAGGCCTTGCGTATACTCCCCGGAACCCGAAACTTTGATTTCTCATAAGGTGCCGGCGAGTCCTAAAAGCAACATCAGGCGATCCACGAGTCGGCATCGTTTATGGTTGAGACTAGGACGGTATCGATCGTCTTGAGCTGACTTTCGTTCTTGATTAATGAAAACATCCTTGGCAAATGCTTTGTGATTTGTTCGTCTTTCATAAATCCAAGAATTTCACCTACATTCTTATATAAATCGGTACCCCATTGTCCTGGTAATCATTACTCAGATCCGAAATGACACAATAGGACCGAAATCCTATGATGTTATCACATCTTAATGTATCCATAGCGTAGGCTTGCTTTGAGCACTTTCTAATTTCTTCAAAGTATAACGACCGCCGGAGGCACGACCAGAGTTAAGACCCGGGAGCGCATGTCGCGTAGAAGGGACGAGAGGGCCGGTGCACAGTAGGCGGGTAAGCCAGGCCCATCCCAAAGTCAACTCGAGCTTTTAGCGCAGCAACTTAAATATACGCTATTGGGCTGGAGTTACATGGTGCGGCGCAGGACGCCTCGATGGATCTGGATTGAGGGATTTGGGTTGTACTCATTCCAGTGCAGGACTCAGAGGCCGGTATTGTTATTTATTGTCACTACCTCCCGGTGTGGGATTGGGTAATTTGCGCTCTTTGCCTTCCTTGGATGTGGTAGCCGTTTCTCGGGCTCCTCTCAGGAATCGAGACCACCAATTCTCAGGTCACGTCAATACCATGGTAGGTGTCCTGCACGCCTTTCTTTGCTCGTGTGCGGCGCCTAGGAACCCGCTAGGCCCCGGCCTTCTCGATGCCTCACTATTCTCTCGAACCCCACAAGGAGAAACACAGGGCCTCTCCCCAACTCGTATTTTATTAGCTACTAAAATACAAGACAATTTCCTTGTGGCTCCCACACCTCGGGGCTCTCGATGCCTTTTAATGGATCAGCTCCCGGAACATAATGAATTAACCAAGTGAGCACGCGGGCCCTTTATATAGGATGCTCGAGAACGAAATCCTAGTACAATAATGACTAAGAGTCCTAACTCTAGTCTTCAAATCCGGCAAGCCGACCTGATCCTTCCCATTGGAATACGATTGAATGAAGCTCCTATGCACGCCTACGATTCCACCACAGTGGAGCCTCCTTCCTAAGTGCATCTCGCCTAGGAGTCTTCCTTTGAGAGACCTTCAGCCTAGGAGTCCGGCCCGGCTTAAGTGTCTTTCATACCTAGGATGAAGTCGTAGCTTGGGAGTCCTATATACGCGCTGGGTCGCTTCTGCCAGACTCCTTGGGGCTGTGGGAATCCTTGTTGCACTCGGATTAGGATGCTTGTAGCCCGAGGCTGCTGCCCATAAATAGTGACATTCGCCCCGCGATTCAGTTTGCCTCCAAATTGCACGCCCCGGGGGCCCTCTAGGCCCGTGAGTCTTTAGTGACGACCTTGTGCGGCGATCCGGCGGATGCTTGCTTGCCTTCCGCTCATGTGCGTGCTTGGCTCACGCATTGTGCCTCCGGACACATATTTTCCCAACTTTGCCTTGCTCGATTTCCCTTAGGCGGGCCATGGGGCCAAGGCAGCGCCCTCATGCCGCACGGGACTCGTGTTATCTAGTCGAGGGGCTGACAAACCCTCCCCCACTAGAGGTACTCAACGTCCTCGTTGACTTCAACCGCGCATACTCATGGATCTGGTCTTCAAACTGCCACAATGTAGCACCCTTTTCCCAACTTGCCTCACTGACGGGCGTCCCCTTCCAATGAATCAAGTACTCGGTCCACTTGTTCTTCCAGTTCCCCATCTTCACATCCTGCGAGTTCTTGCAATCTCTTTCTTGAACTGGCCTTCTTAACCATGGCACACGGTTCCGCTTTGCTTGCACTCTGTCGGGACTAGGATCACTGTGATAAGGCTTCAGGAAGCTTACATGGAATGTCGGGTGAAGCTTCAACCTCTCAGGTAGCTTCAGTTTGTAGGCCACGTTCCCTATACGCTTCACAACTTCAAAGGGTCCATCGTATTTCGGAATCAAACCTCTTTGAAACTGTTTATTCCTGATCTTTTTCCAGATCTGAGGAGTTAACTTCAACGAGGCAATATAAAACTATTTCAATTAAAGTGGTCTGTATATCTTGCTGTTGCTTTGGCAAAAGTGCACATACTGAAGTATAGACTTAAATATCAAGCAGAAGCGCGGAATCTTGTTTGTATATTTGAACGCCATAGTGCGGGTTTGCTCTTTTGTGTTGGTGTGGGAGTATTCAAGTGGCTGGAGTTTCAGTTGCTACCTCAAAAGGGCTCATACCTGTGGCTGAACTTCGCTGCAGATTGTAGGACAACTGAGCTGGCTCTAGAAGTTCCAACCAATTTTTCTGAGAGGCTGTCGAAGTGGCGTAACTGCCGAAGCGTAAGTTGACCTCTCTCTGTCTGACCATCAGTCTGAGGGTGATTCGCGGTCGAGAACTTGCATTCTGTACCCCACATCTTGAACAGCTCAACCCAAAACCTGCCTGTAAACCGCGTATCTCGATCGCTTACTATGTCTTCAGGCATCCCGAAATGTTTCACAACATTGCTGAAGAAGATGCGCATGGCGCCTCTTGTTTGGACCTCCTCGAAATTTTGGGATGAAGGCAAGCGTGGCAGAACCTGTCTACCACCACCAAAACTGATCCGAAGCCATCTACCTTCGGAAACCCACTGATGAAGTCATTGATACGCACTGTAAGCTATCCAGGTGGACAGAGGCTGTAACAATCCTGCTTCCTTCTTCCGCTCGGTCTTATCAACTTGACAAACATGGCATGTCTTGACATATGCTTTGTCTTCTTCATCTTAAGTACGATGAAAAGGCCAGGTACCATGATATAAGGTCTTTCTCTCTTTTAGGTATTTGACAGCCCATCTCGTATCATGTGTTTCCTTCAGCAGCTCCTGTCTGAGCTTGCTGGAAGGCACATATAGCTTCCCTCCTCTGAAGTACAGCAACTCATTCTCGAGCCAGTATCGCCTCGTGGTGCCATCTCTCACCTGCTCTACCAGCTTTTGATACGTTGAGTCTTGTGCAGCTTCAAGTCTAACTCGCTGTTTGAAATCTGTCACAACTGAGCTCAACGATCCCACATAACTTGCCACTTCCTTCCTACTCAAAGCATCCGCCACTTGGTTGTGTCGACCCGGCTTGTGCACCCACACAAAATCAAAGTCGGCCAAGAACTCTTGCCATCGAGCTTGCTTGGCAGTAAGCTTCTTCTGAGTTGTGAAGAAGGTGTTGGCAGCACGTTATGCGATCAGCTACGAACCAGGTTCCCGCCAGTAGTCTTGATCTCAAGGCAATGGATGACCGCAGTCATCTCTTTCTCATGGGCGCTGTACCTTTCCTCCGCTGCATTCAACTTCCGACTCTCAAAGGCTCTTTTTGGATGCATAACACCTCGCGGCATCCACCTAGGGCCCTGTGTTTTGACCGCGTCAATGTCACTTAAACCTTTCAGTATCGGGCGATGCCGTCCGGCTGCGAGGTGACCGCATCTTGTGAGCTTACGGAGGCAGCTTGGCACTTTGCATCCATTCCCCACTTCCTCTCTTTTTCACGAAAGGTCCGTGAGAAACTAGCGCTGTCTTGAATAGCGCGAAGTATAAATCTCCTGTAGTAGTTTGCTAAGTCGAGGTGATCGCAGTTCTGTCACCTTGGTCGGGGGCTAGCTAATCTCGATTACTGCCACCTTCGCACCATCCATCATATCTCGGACTTTGAAATCGGGTGGCCAGAAACGATCTCAGTCTGGGCAGAGCTCACCTTCTCTTTCTTGTGTCTATTTGAGATTACGCCTCCAGTCTGTGTCGGCACCATCTCGGGTGTACCACGTGATGTATAGAGTCGGTGTAGATCATTATGTCGTCAAAGTATACCACGAATGAATCCGAGTCGAATGGGGCGTCGTTAAGTGGGGTTCTGAGATGTAGCGGGAGCATTAGTCAAGCCAAAGGCGCAACTAAAGTCGAGCTGCCTGGGTTACACATGTAGTCTTTGCCTCGTCCTTGCCACGCGCGCCTAATATCCGATCGCAAGTCTAGCTTGGTGAAGTACTCGGCCTTGCTCAATCGATCGAACAGCTCCGCAGCCAAAGGTATCGGATACTTGTTCTTGATCGTGACTTTATTCAGTGCCCGGTAATCCACACACATCCGAAGCGTACCATCTTGCTTCTTCTGAAACAGCACCGGTGCTCCATACGGCGCCTTGGAGGGCTGGACCAGACCCGCATCCAGCAACTCCGTCAACTGCTTCCGCAACTCTCTCAACTCTGGTGGACTCATCCGATAGGGAGCTTGAGCAGGAGGTCTCGACCCTGGCACGAGCTCTATCTGATGATCCGTCTGCCTTCTCGGTGGCAGCTTCTTAGGCAACTCGGGAGGCATAACATCAGCAAATCTCCTCAGTATGGGGGCTATGGCATCTGGCACCTCGACTTGCTTGTCCGGCTTGATCAGTGTTGCGCGTATATAATATTATCACCCTTCCTAAGAGCTCTCGAGTTGCGGGGCGAATAATGAGGTCTTACTCACTGAAGAAGTCACTTGGGCGGCTTGCTGATGCCGGCCACAAAGCGTGGCCGCTTCTCGTCGAGGCTGATCAGCAGTCCATTCAAGTGCGGCTTATGAGGCTACCTTGAGCTGCTGGAAGAAATCGTTGCGCAATATGAAATCAAGAAATCATCAGAAGGAGCAATTTAAGGGAAGTCATCGTCTTTCCGATCACATCCAGATTGCCATGTTAACTTTACCATACCATGTCTCTTGTGCTTGGCTGTTTACGGCTTTGAGCTTCTTTGTCGTCTTTGGCTAGCTTCAAACCGAGTCTAGGCCCGCACTTCCTTGTTGATACAAGGTGTGGGTTGCCCGCTTAACCACGCAATACCCGCGATTTTCTGCCCTCCGGTCAGCAACTCCACATACTATCAGTCCTCTGTGAGTCGCCTCAGCCCGCATCGCATTCAACAACTGAAGAGGGTTGGCTCTGGTAAGGGACCTCCCGCTCCGTATCTTCCCGCTTTGCTAGCTCTAGGTGCATTGAGCTTCTCGCTACTTTGGGCAATCCCTCGCTCGATGTAGTATCATGAATCTGCACAGCATCCGACGGCGCAGTAGTTTGTAGGAAGTAGCCACCTCTCCCCACTTTAACTGCGTATCCTGCGCGACTTCTTGCGACCCTTGCACCACTCTTGGAGGGCTTCCATCTGACTTCGGATTCGACTCCTTGTTGTGGCGCGCGCGGAATTTGGGGTAGAGGAAAGAGGTCACTGCATAGTCAGATGAGCGATCCGCTGCTGCCGCGGCTGATGAAGTCTTGGGCCTGCCGCACGCCACCGATTCGGTTAATGCGCGCCGCGATCGGACATGAGTTAGACGGCTTGTCACCGCCGGGCGTAGCCGGCCGATGTCGGATGACGAGCTAAAGCTCGCATGTCTACGGCGAGCGTGGCGGTTTGCCCGGAGATTCCCTCGCCACCATGCACGCTGTGTTCGTGGGTAGGGCGATCTTTAGGTTCAGCGCAAGATCTCCCAGCTCTCGATCTTTGGTCGGCCAGCAGCAGCGTCGTCGCTCGTTGGTCGCGAAACACAAATCCGCAATAAATCGTAGTGGTTGTAGTGCGCGTTGGCGCGGTGTCGACGGCGATGAAATAATGCTCCGTATCCCCGAGGATTCTCCAGAGTCTTTTGCGCTGCGCGCTGCAAAAATAACTGGGCGCCGGTCTTTCGCACCGCCGCCTGGGGGGCGGATCTGCAGCAGATGGCGTGCCCTGCACCACTGCTCGCTTCAGCAACACGATCTCCCCCTCTAGAGATCTGATCCGCTCCTCGAACTCCTCGGTCATGGCCTGCATTCGGTCATGGAATGTCCCCATCCGTTCCTCTACGGCTCTATCTCGGGTCTCCATCAATTCCTGCTGTGAGTCAAGTCGCAGGACGGCATCAGCGATCTGAGTCGAAAGGGTGGAATTCGCCTCAGTTGCTGTGCCTATCTCCGCGTCAAGCCTGGACACCTGGGTGCCTACCTCGGCCTCTATCCTTGCTACTTGCCACGCGGCGCATCGCCCGAATCTGGCATCCTCGCGTTGTGAGTAGTGGCTCGTTTCCAACTGTCACACGCCTTTCTTTTGCTCGTGTGCGGCGCGCAAGGCCGGCCCAGGCAAAGCGCTTCTGATCTGTCTGCCGAGACGAGGAACTGCGGGACAGCTGCTGGCTGGTATTTATTAAATTTCTTAAAATCTGAGACAATTCGCGTAAGGCTCACGCGGCGCCGGGGCTCCGTCAGCTACGTGGATCATTTCAGGAGCGTAATGGATTAGGAGTGTGGCGCGACCGCTTTTTATATGGGATCTTTCGAGGGCGTCACGTGCGATAATGACTAAGGAGTCTACTGCAACTCTGATCTTGAATCCATGTTGTGATAGCGCGTTAGGTCACGATTAGATGACTGCAATCTGTAGTGGCGCGATTCCCACCACGGTGGAGTCCTCCCGCTTTGGGGTGTCTCGCCTAGGAGTCTTTCCCGCACGAGAGACCTTCCCGCCTAGAGTCCGGCCAGCAGGTCTTTCCTTGCACAGGATGAGGAGTCGCTTCCGGCAGAATCCTGCCCACTTTGGGGTCATACGCATAGATCGCTTGCGGTGTAAGATCACTTGTTCTTATTCGGTTAGGATCTTTGCAAATACGAGGGTTTCTACGCCCATAAATAGTGTGTTCCTTTAGCGATTAGTTTCTTATCAAGTGCCGCGCCGGGGCCCCCTCCCAAGCCGTGAGTGCCGTGACTTGTATTTGTGCGCGTCGTGGATGCTTGCCTTGGCTCGTGTGCGTCTTGCATTTCGCGCGTGTGCCTCGGACACATATTTTCCCAAGCTTTGCCTTGCTCGATTCCATGCCGTGGCGTGAGGGTAGCGGCCCGCCTGCATCTTGTGGCGGGCTATTATTACTCCCAGTCGGCGCGATGAGCGCTATCCTACCATCGAAAGTTGATAGGGCAGATATTGAATGTTTGTGTGACGATGGCGGCGTGGTGGTAAAAATTATATGAATCATGAGCTGACGGGCATGGCGGCGTCGACACTTTTATCTAATAAATGCATCCCTTCCAGAAGTCGGGGTTTGTTGCACGTGGCTCTAGGGTACTACGGTTATCCAGTAGCAAGTACCATCAAACAAAGCATAACTGATTTAATGGTAAATTCGCGGTTCGCGAAGTCGATTAGTTCATACTGCACATGCATGGCAATCTTTTGAACAAACGTATGACTACTGGCAGGATCAACGGGTAGCATTCTTGTGCAACATCGAACCGCATGCACCTACCTAGACCACAATGGGTGTCAGGAGGGCAAAGCAGAGCGATCATCGTGCGTACGCGTCGCGATGAGCAGCAAAGCGCTGCGAACGTATTGTGATCTTTAGATCCGTACCCGTGTTAAGGATATATCAGGAAACACGAAGGCCATCATCATGGCCCCATTGTGAAACCCCTTACATGGTCACACGCGTGGGAGTACATGAACACGATGATGAAACACAAGATCCACCTGCCCCCATGAGCAGAGCTAGATGGAGAAAGGCAACATTCAGAGAAAATTCTGAGATTGGGAAGGCAACACAGGAGACCATTATTGCTGATGTCCAAGGCTTGAGTTCGGCCTTTGTAGCTAGAATGAGGAGGGACTGTGGGAGCGATGATTCATTGCGAGCAAGGAGCCTACCAACCCACATTACCCAGAAAACGCCCCACTCACACGCCATCAGGTTGGCTTTAAGATGCACCCACGCACCGAACCGTGACTAGTTGGGGAGTTGTCTCACCAGAAGCACACGGAAGCAACAAGTGATGCCCTTTGTAGTACCATTGTGAAATAAGGAAGGAGATGGTAACACTATTTCGAGCAGCCGAATGGTTGGTGACAGGAGAGACAAGCAGGCGTGAGATTGCGTGCAAGCAAGTCCCTAAGCCACCATGTCTGACGTGAACTATCTGGGGGCGCGCAGTGTCTGGCGTGGCGTGGTGCTAGGCCGAGGCACCATGTCTGGCGTACCGCTCGGCGAGCACAGTGCCTGGGCATGTCATGGCACAGTAGTCCCAGGCAGATGCTTAGAGCGAGGCACTAGGGAGAGGGAACCGTGCCTGGGCAGGGCACTAAGCCAGGAGACCTTGCCTGGGCAAGCGCTAATGAGGAACCTTGCCTAGGCAAGGCTATGTAGAGGAACCACGCCTAGGCATGGCACTAGCACCATGCTGCTAGGCATGCGCAAACCGAGGGCTTAGTGCCTAGGCATGCCTTAGGACAAGGCGTGCCTAGCCAAGTCACTAAGCGGGCACTGCGTGTGGGTGAGGGCATGTGCGTGCAGGAGGAACACTGTCACGTCCACTTTGCATAGGCTTGGGAGACGAGGGCGACGAGCGTAGCGTCTTAGGCAACGAGGTCGACAAGGGCGCATGGGAGGCTAGCAACGGGATCGTTGTGCAGTATCTGAGCAATCGGATGTCGAGGACTTAGGGGTGGCATATAAGCGCCAGCACACAGTGGCATGGGTGTGTGTCACCTCAGGGAGACAACACGCAAGGCAGCGATGCCTAGGCCATAACCGTCCTGGCCAGTGGCCAGGAGCCCGCCCGATACTATGTGCCATAGGCATCTCTGTTAGGCCGGGCGTCGCAGCACAAATCTTGTTAGGTGAAGAAGCAGCTTCCTTGCAAACGAGAGAAGAAGCATTGGCTTGAAGCGTAGGTGGCAGTCTCTGTTCAAACGGAGCGCCGCCGTCTTAGTGGCCGTCTTTTAGCGTGTTGGAGCGACGTAGTGGTGGAGCCGTCTTGTTAAGCGAAGGCACACTGTCTGAGCGTCTTGTTAGGCCGAGGGCCGCCTGTCCGACATCTGTTAGACCGAGGCGCGCAATCGAGGGCGTCTTGTTAGGCTCGGGACAATCTTGGGAGCTGACATTAGGCCAGGGCTGACACTGTCGAGGGGGCGTCTTGTTGGTAGGCCTGTCTAGGCGTCTCTTGTGGAGTCGGCCTCTCTGCAGGCGTCTTGTGTTGGGGCTGTGTGGCTGCCGGGAGACAAGGCGGGCCGAGAGGCGACTGTCGGGCGTGTCTGAGCTAGGCGGGAGCAAGTGCAGAATGAGTGACTAGGCCGAGGCGTACTGTCGGGCATCTTGTTAGACCCGGGGCACCATGCGAGGCGGTGAGGAGCGATAGGGGCGTAGGTGAGCTGAGAGTCTTGGGGCCAGGCCAGATCTTTGAAAGCAGTCTTAGGCCGAGGGGCGAGTGTGCAGGGTGTGGGCCGGGGCGTAAATGTCACGGGCAGGAGTCTTGGGCGGCGAGTGTCGGGCGAGATCATGAGCCCCGGCCCGGCCTGTCTGGGCATCTTGTTGGTGACAATGTCTTGAAGCGAGATCTGGGCGAGCCTGTCTCAGTCTTAAAGTGAAATGCATCTTGCCCGGGAGGCATCTGTGGAGGAGCGACGTGGGGGGGGAACAGGGGCATGCCTTCCTTTCGAAGCAACATGGGGGAGCAGCGTGGGAACGGGAAGCGTGCTGCAGCGTGGGGAACGTCCGTCCATAGGCAGGCGGCCATGGGCCAGCGACGTGGCATCTTAGGCAGCAGGTCGACAGCATTTGCGTGGGAGGCGACAAGCGGGGTCGTGTGGCTCACAGGCGATCGGATGTCGAGGGGCTGTGGGTGGCAGGCACGCCCATGCCACAGAGTGGCGTGGGTGTGTGTGCACTCAGGGAGCAGCACCTTGAGGCTGCGTGCCTAGGCCAGATGCGCTGCCAAGCCCGTAGAGGCAACCACCCCCTACTTAAAGGGCTTGATATAAGCGCTTTTTGGAAAAATGGAGAGGCATCAGCATGGCAATCTTGAGAGGCATATGGCAAATTTTAACCAGGAAAGCGATTTTAGTCCCGTTTTTTTTGCAGATTCTCTTATAATAATTATACGTGGCCAAAGAAAAAGAAGAAAAATTTGGAGCGCAGAAAATATTTATTTTATTTATTTACTTTCGAAAAATAGGGGAAAATAGGGAAAAATAGGAGAAAATGGCCAAAAATAGCTGCAAAATTCATTTTCATGGGAAAAATATTTGGGACCAAATTGATCGATTTGAAGTGGAGGAAATATTTTATTTAATTTATTTACTGAAAAATGGCGAAAAATAGGTATAAGCAGGGGAAAAATATATATGGGAAAATGAGTGGAAAATAGGGGAAAGAATTGATTTAAGATTTGACTACTGGAATGCAATATTTTACTATAAATATTAATATTTGATAATATTTTAAATGAAAAAGTGATAATTTACCCAAATTTTTTCTCTAAAAATATAAAGTATAGGGAAGACATGGGAAAGGTGTTGAAAAACGCATTTTTGTCATGAGAATGATATTTTGAACAATGAATGAGGAAGAAACAATGGAATGAAGCTTGAGCATGGTTAAGAGACGATTAAGGCATAGGTGGGAAAGCCACCAATATTGTCAGTGCACCGCAATGGCATGGAGGACAACAAGGGTTGTGCTTCATCAGCAGCTAGCAGGGCACCTATCAATAAGTGCATTTCTTGTACGATGGAGACAGGTTCTGAGTAGGCGTGGCAAAAGCTGTAGGTAGAGGCAGGTGTGTCATGGCATGGCATGGCATCGCAATGCTAGCACTAGGGGCGAGGCCACAGGTGTGTCTAGGCATGACAAAGCACTGGCAGGGAGCCACATCTAGGCATGGCATGGCACTAGGCGCAGGGCTGGCCCAGATCTAGGCATGACAGCTAGGCAGGGCCATGGGTCTGGGCGTGGCCTGGCCAGAGACCTGGGGCCCGGTGTCTATGCATGAAGCCATGGCACTAGGCGGCCAGGGGCCCCGGGTGTGTCTGGGCATGGCGTGCCATGGCACTAACCCCCAGGGCCGGTGTGTCCCAGGCATGGCGTGCCATGGCACTGGCGCGGAGGCCAGTGTCTGGGCATGGCGTGCCACTTGGCTGGCAGGGCCCGGGTGTCTGGGCATGGCGGCCTGCTTGGCCCAGGGCCCGTGTGTCCTGGGCATGGCATGCCAGCCAGCGGGCAGGTGTGCCTAGGCATGGCGTGTCGCCAGCTGCCTGCAGGCGTGGGGCCAGGTGTGTGTCTGGGCGCGTGCCATGGCACTGGCCAGAGACCCAGTGTGTCTGGGCATGGCATGCCATGGCACTAACCCGGGGCCAGGTGTCTGGGCATGGCGTGCCATGGCACTGGCCAGGGGCCGGTGTGTCTGGGCATGGCAATGTCATAGCACTACCCAGGGGCGCCCAGGGCCCGGGTGTGTCCTAGGCATGGCATGCCATGGCACTAGCCCGGGCCAGTGTTATTGTCCTGGGCATGGCGTGCCATAGCACTGGCAGAGACCCAGGGCCCCGTGTGTCTAGGCATGGAATGCCATAGCACTAACTTTGCGAGGCCGGGTGTATTACAGGCATGGCATGCCATGGTATTTAGGCGTGGGGCCCCGTGTCTAGGCATGGCGTGCCATGCTTCGCACTGAAAGTGGGGCCGGGTGTGTCTAGGCATGGCATGCCATGCCTGGCGTGGAGGCCCGGGTGTCTAGGCATGGCATCTTGGCTAGCAGGGCGTGTGTGCAGGCGTAGTCTGTGTGCCCAGGCGACGGAGGCCAGTGTCTAGGCATGGCATGGCATAGCGCCGAGGCATCGTGTGTTTAGGCATGGCATGGCATGGCACTAGTAGGGGCCGGGTGTGTCTGGGCATGTGGCATGGCGGCGCCGCACTGGTAGGGCTTGGGTGTCTGGGCATGGCGTGGCGCCAGCACTAGACCGGGCCCCGTGTGTCTACAGGCATGTGCATAGCCTGGAGCCAGAACCTTGGTCTCTAGGCGTGGAATGGCATTAATGATAGAAATAAACCTCAGCCCTAAAAAAACAATGTTTTTAAACTGAGACGAGGTTTAATCTAGGCATGGCATGGCATGGCCTTGGCGAGAGCAGGTGCAAGGCATGCACTAGGCCAGATCACCGTGTGTCTAGGCATGTCATGGCAAGGCCGAGGCAAGCGCCCGAATCGTAGTGTCGGGGCGCGCCGAGGCACTAGGCCGTGCCAAGTCTTTTAAGTAATGACGGTAGGGCACTGTTCTGGAGGCATCATGAGAGTGAGATCGCGGAGTCTTTCAGGCGTCACCAGTAGCCATGAGCCGAATCACCGTGCCTAGGCATCTTTGCGGCGGCGGCTGGCCATCGTAGTCTTAGGCGTGCAGTGTGACCAGGCCGGGCATCGATCTTTTGGGTGTGCGTGTTCAAGTGACTGGCGAAACTGGCCCGACGTCTTGGGCCGGGAGCACTGGCAGAGGCTCGTGCCCAGGCCGACAGGCCCGAGATCGGCTGCGCAGGCGTCGCAGTAGCTAGGCCGAATCGCGCTTCTTTGCAGGGATCTCTTGTTAGTGATGGCCAGAATCATTAGATCTTTGGGTGTGTGTGTCGTGTAAGTGGGACGGCCCGGCCGTCTTGGGGCGTGTGTGAGTGGGACCAGGCCTGCCCTGGGCGTCTTGGTGGTGACCTGTAGTAGGATCGGCCCTGCAGGGATCTTGGTGGCGACTAGTAGAATCGCCAGATCTTTTGGGCGTGTCGTAGAAGTGAAGCGACCGTGCTGGGACCATGTTTCTTGGAAATTAGAATCGCTGCGCGGCGTGCGTAAGCGGAAGTACAGAATCGCTTCTTTGGGGATCTTGGTAGCGTGGTGAATCGTGTCTTCAGGCGTGTGTGGCGTTGGTAGGCCGTCTTGAAGCGACGAATGGAAGTAGGCCCGGGTGCTGATAGTGACACTGGGCCGAATGCTTGCCTGGGTATGTCTTGGCGCTAGGCCAGGCACCGTGCCCATGCCATGGCACTACAGGCCAGCGCCCACGTGCCCATCTTGGCGCTAGGCCGAGGGCACCGTGCTGGGCGGTAAGCGGCCCAGGCCGGCGCTATGCGCGGCGTGTCGGCG